>JAHPZR010036023.1:27500-42170 GCA_019787425.1 Platygyra sinensis
TTGTACTCCACTCGGTCCAATTGCTATTACTAATCAGGAATAATTTACAGCGCTGATTATATTACCGTGAACATCTAAAATATGTCTGGAATGTTTATTGTGTTGTAACCAATCACATGCGAAACAAATTATTTTTGTTTTGTTTAAGGATACAAACGGTCTTATTAGGAATTTAAAACACTGCTGCTCCCCAAGATCAGTGCTGAGGACTGCATCCAGGTCATCGTTCGAGTTTAGAAAGAAAAAATTTAGAAGCCAACGCGACGCGACGGCGACCAGCTTCCCATGTAACGACATCACATGAAGATAATAATCGTGATTAGCATAATCCTTGCTAATATTTTTTGTAGAACAAGGGTTGATTTTTGTGGGCTAACAATTGAACCCTCGAACCACTGTGCCGGCAGAAGTTCCTTGATCGCAAGATCGCAAACTGGAAAGACCGCCGAACAAATTTGCGATCAGGCGTAACTAATTATTCCGATTTCGATCGTTACAAAAAGATTGAAAATTCGCGCGCCAAACCGTCGCGTGCGTCTGCCCGGCACATCGGCTTAATTTACTTCAAAATCGCTCAAACCTGTATTCTTCGCTCTTATAGCACATACTGTAAAAAAATGGGCAGGAAAAGTAATTGTTTACTTGTAAAAAGACTGAATGTTAAAACAAAAAGAAGATAATTTGTTCCGTGGACGATAGGAAACCGTTCGTTGCTTGTGGTTTCTGTGGTGTGAAGATCTCGCATGTGATTGGTTACAACACAATAAACATTCCAGACATATTTAGGTGTTCACAGTAATATAATCAGCGCTGTAACAGAGAGATCTTTAATTAGTATATACCAAAACAGTGGATAGCGTTATGAACGCGCGCGCTGATTGGCTCGTCAAACTCCAAATATCCTGTGCTATTTACCTCCGAGCATCTTGGGAAAAAATGGCCTCCCAGTTTGCATCTGTGACAAGTGAAGAAATCATCCAAATTAATTTTTTATCGTGTATATTATCTCACTGTTTTAGTATATACTAAAACAACTATTCACCTCAGTGTCGGTGGCTAGCGTTGCATATTTACCTCGCCGCTTCGTGGCTCGGTAAATATCCACCGCTAGCCACCTCCACTTCGGTGAATAGTTGTTAATTATCCCTTGTTGAAGATTCACTACTATATCTAAAAGTCTAATACTAAAATATCTAAAAGTCTGCGCATACACTCGGCTATCGCCTCGTTGTCCACAGCTACTTTGACAATGTGAAATATATATGAAATAATTCATATTTGTACTGCGGTTGTAGATGAATGTGATGAGTGATCATCGCAGTACATTTTCCAGTTTAAGCCATTGGAAAGAAGAAGCCTGAAAAAAATCAAGGCTTCAACGGGATTCGAACCCGTGACCTCTGCCAAATACCGGTGCGATGCTCTACTACCTGAGCTATGAAGCCACACATTGGGAGCGAGGTCAATTTATTGAGTTCATATTTTCCCGTGCAGTGAAGTGATGTGAAATATATATGAAATAATTCATATTTGTACTGCGGTTGTAGATGAGTGTAAAGAGTGATCATCGCAGTAAATTTTCCAGTTTAAGCAATTGGAAAGAAGAAGCCTGAAAAAAGTCAGCCCTGATTTTTTTCATGGCCACCTCCGAAGTGGAGGTGGCAATGAAAAATAACACACCTATGCATGAAAAACTGACGTCAATTTGTTAAATAGAGTATATAAATAACTATGTTAATGAAAATATATTCATGCTGTGCAATGCAGGAGGAGCGACTGACCCAGAGAGCGATAACGAAGAGGCACAAGAGGACGATGTCAAAGCAAAACAACAGCTCGCAGAGCGAGATTCTGACGACAGACTTGATGAACTTTCAGACTTCATGAAATTTCTCATAAAAATGTCTCCAATTTCCAAGACCCGTGAGGGCCGAGCAGGCCTGGCTCATAACTTTCTTCACGGGCTCCAGCTGCCGTTGGCACCAGTCCCACCGGGTAAGAAAATGTCTCTTTGGCATGGCTAGTTGGCTTCACGAATCCATGACGGATAGACCGTGCGTTATCAGGGGACTAAGAGCTAGCCAACCAGCTGCAATATTGCGTGAAACGAAAATAACTGGCTTTTCCTAATGATCGAGCTGAAGTGCTTCGCTTTGCTTCCCTTTCCTAGGACCTGATGCCGTTGACGACACTGCTGACCAGTATAGTGTGAGGTCCAAGCGTATCTCCTTGATTGACAGCGCATTGGTGTTTGGATCTCCTTACCCTATGTTCCTAATGACACCTCAGCGAACTGCGGATGTCTTCCTGTCCTTTGAGACAAGCTATCGGGACAAGGATAAAAGTCCACCCTTCAAGGTATTGTTGATTGTCATTAACAGGAACGTTTAATGTTTTAAATTTTGATCAGGTACAAAAACATAAATTCCGAATATCTATAGGCTATAAAATGGCATGATAACTAAAATTTTGCGAAAAAATGCGAGGGCTCATTAATTGGTGTTTGTTCCTATCAGAAAATTTTGAAAACCAAGGTCTTCTTCAAATTGGCATGATGCCATCTCTAGACCGTCTTCTCTCTACACAAAGTCGTGTGTTAATGAGGCAAAATGTCAATAATGACGTCAGAAACTCAACTATTGGCTCGCTGGGGAGAAGTCTAACAAGGAACTCAATAAATTCCATTCTAATGCGTTAACGTAGCTTAAGGACGTTCGCGTCCATTGCTACTCTACTGCGCACGCTATTCATTGGTCACGCGCGTGCCACGTCATTTTCAAGCGCGCGCACCGAGTCACTTTGTTTTTTTACGCGCCAAAATTCAGCAGCGCGCGACACCCAATCAGAAGCCCTAAACAGATCTCAATGGAGCCACGTCATCAGAATGGAATTTTTGGGAACAAATACGCGAGACGTCTTTATATTAGTGAGGGATGTTTCCAGCTCGAAAGGAGAGAGAACGTATTTCAAATTCTAATGAGGTTTCTTCCTCGTTTTATCCCATATTTTCAGGAGCTCTTGTTAGCCGAGAAGTGGGCGAGAAAGAATGGCGTGAGGTTCCCTCCGATCAACGTCGACGAACAATTCGATACAGACGGAATGCCGAAGGAACTCTATGTTTTCCGTCACCCCACTGATCATTCGTGTCCGATCGTGATGCACTTCGTATTGGTAAATTTAAAGTTTCGGGAAGAAAGCGAACCAGGTGAAAATTTACTTTACTATCTGATACAAGTTTTACTCGGAAACGTTCTTAAGGAAAATACAAACTACGATTCTTTGACTTATAATGTCACTCCAAAGCTTCCTTAACTTTTGTAACTTTTTTAAAACGTTCAAGTTATCAAAACGCCTGAAGCTGCAGAGGATGAATAAATTCTAAAGTTCACAACAGAAAACATGTAGCCTTATTGCACGGTGAAGTTAGTTCAGAAGGCCAGTAACTAAAATCAACCAATCAGATTGCTCCATTGTCTGTCCAATATTCTCTAAGAACTGGACACTGTCCCGAATGATCCTGCAAGGTAACTCTTAAAGATTTTCTGTTATTCTCACATTCGTTCGGTTGGTTTGGTGATTTTGGAAAAACCCTTACCATTATTCAACGCTCGTCCCAACCGGTTTATTCTGACAAATGGTAAGCACCCCCTATGTCTCCTGGGGCCCGTTTCTAGAAGCTCCCGGTAATTACCGGGCCCGTTAAGCTGTTTTGTTTTCCATTCCAGATGGGAGTATCAAAAGGTTTGATAACTGTACAGTAACGTTATCAGCTAAAGAAACGAAATGGACTTCATTAGAGGTCATAACACACCCTACTTCTCTTGAGAATTTGATTTTAAAATATGATTTCGGGCCCGTCTTTCGCCGAGAAACAGGCCCCAGAGCCCTTCAATTCTCGTGCCAAGGCCCCGCCGGCTAAGAGATGAGAAAAGGGCTATGAGGACGAGAATGGTATTCTCAGTCGTGTCACAAATCTGACTATCTTAGTAACCAAGCTTGCTCCGGCCGTACTGGGAGAATATCAGCCCGAGGTCTTGATAGTACGGTCCCTAGCAAGCTTGGTTAACAAGATAGATTTATTTTTCCCCAACTGGAAATCCTCTGACGAAGGAATAACATTCAAGCGTGCTAAGGCCTGGAAACGAGTGTCACAAATGTTGCTTTTATGGCGCAAGCTCGTTAACCCGCAGCCTAAACCCAGTTTTAAAGATCCAATAGGCATGTCTGCGCAACAGATTCCAATTGTGACAACTGGCTACTTAAAAGTGGTAAAATGTCCAGTCTTATGCCTTCCCCTGTGAGGGAATTTCATATAAAAGCGGATGGGGATGATTTTTGTATACCAGAGGCTCAAGTTTATTGCTGCGATTGCTGCGGAGCGAGCGTAGCGAGCAAGCAGCAACATAATCAGGATTAAGAAGAATATATAAAAGGGAGTACGAATTCATCACCTTTTACCAGAATGCATTGCATTAAACCAGAGTGCACTGCGGCGTCACGGACTACACGAAGATGTCACGCCACGTTCTCGTGTGGATTCCAGTGAGAAGGTTTAATGGTGGTTATGTTTTGCTCTGATTTGCCTGTAAAAAGATGTGAACTCTTGAGTTTGTTCTCAGAGCAATATGTGAAATATTGTAAATCCGGACGATTAATTGTGACGTCTTAGTTTTGTACTTAGTATGTCATTTCTTCGTCGCAGTCTTGCCAGTAGAATAATTTAAACAAACGGAAACCGTAGAACACACTAATTTTATATACATGTTGCGATCTATTCCTTTACATGTAAACATGAACTTAGGCTAAAGATTGCGGAGTATTTTCACACATTGCGACTAACGCGTCCTCGGCACGGTCTGTCAACATTGTAGAGACATTTAATGTCTACCAGTACAGAATTTATTAGTTAGATTTCTGCTCCTACAAATTTTCCACATCTTTCGATTTTCACGATCTGGTAAAAGAACGGCCCAGTGATGTGTACCGTTTTATGTCCAGACATATATATATAGATCACTATGTGCTTTTTTTTTGTCACGGTCCCTATCATAATACATGAGGTTAATGTATCCAAGGACAGATTCCTCACGATTTGACATTACTTTGAGAAATAAATGTTAATGCACAAGTCTTGCAACGCGCTGCTATAGATGAGTCACTGCGTATAAAATATGTCACTATCAACAGAAAGTTTAATAAGAAGTTTCTTTGAAATCGATTTTGAGATAAAAACTAACCCTAAAAAGTCACGACGTTTCGACTTCTCCGAGGTCATTTTCAAGTGAGTAAAATGTTCTAAATTAGCATAAATATGTTAAAACAAGTTAAAATCGATAAAAATGTGGCAAGCACTAAAAATATGATACAATATGTAAAAAAGTGTTAAAATATACAATGGAAAAGAACAAAATAATTGCAGCAAGAATTGCTCTAAACAAATATTCGCGCCAAACTGCCACATTTTTATCGATTTTAACTTGTTTTAACATATTTATGCTAATTTACAACATTTTACTCACTTGAAAATGACCTCGGAGAGGTCGAAACGTCGTGACTTTTTAGCGTTAGTTTTTATCTCAAAACAAAAAGTTTCGCAGCATTATTATATTTTAGATAGCGTAGTATAGATTAGTACCGTATTGATAGCAGACCTTTTTATTTAGAGATATCCTGCTGCCTTATGGAGTATAGGGAAAACATGACCCTGATAAAAGACTAGTTCCCCAATGAATTCGACCCACGCCTCCAAAAACGATATTGAGATCGTTATTGAACTTGGGTTTTCTTTCATAATTTCCTAGACATCGTCACGTCCATAATGCTGTGATGGTTTATAAGTCGCTTAATGGTCTTACTCCCGATTACCTTAGTTCCAAATTTATTGGTGTCACCTCGCAGCTCTTACAAGGTCTCACCTGATTGGAGACCACCCGTGGGGTTCAACAAAAGAACAAACAACAGAAACAATGGACCCTAGCCCTAAAACAAAAGGGCTGCGACTCTATCCTCGCCACTGAAATTTAGAGCTTGTAGGAGCCGCGAGGCTACCGATTTGTTGACCGTAGTAGCGTCTCCAATTACTCCTTAAGGGACACAGAGGGCAAACTAGCCATCCCACAGCCACACACAAACTATATGAAGAATAGCTTCAGTTACTCTGGAGCAGTTCTTTGGAATAGCTTACCAATCGAGTTGCGGCAGGCTGACTCCCTTAGCGCGTTCCGGGCTGGCTGCGAGCGTCTCTTTCATCAGGTTAAATTTAGAATTTTATACACGGCACTCATGTAAAGCAGGTTTTATTTGTCATTTAATACTATAGCTATAATTATTGATTATTTAGAGTAATTTTAGAATAATGTAGTTCTAGTCGTTGTATAATTTGTAATAATTCTGGTAAATAATTAGGTTTTTATAGTTGTGACTGATGAGTTTACCGTGTCTAAATAAAGTTATCCTATCCTATCCTATCCTATCCTGCGTTTATCAAACGTTAGACTATACCGGGATTTTAACTTCTAATTTTGGACAGTTAATATTTTTATCCCGCTTTCCTTAACAGGGGTCCGACGACAGACCGCGAAAGAGAGGGAATTTGCCAACTTCAAAATCTTCGACGACCCAGATAATTCCTACAGCACCTTCTGTTTCAAGTATCCAAATCTTCAGTTTGATCGTCTTTCAGACTTGGGTTATTTCAACACACTTCTCGGCGAATCGAACTGAGATACCATCAAAGATGTCATGGCTGAATGTGTAAAGAAGCTACTAGCGCAATGAGGTTATGAGACTTGCAGGCAATGAAAGGAAAAAATACTTTGTCAAGTTTAATCACAGTCCGCAGCAGGAGTTTTTTCTAAAAAAAAAACAAAATTTGTCAAGTTTATAACCATAAAACACACGCAGGACATTACATTAAATTAAAACTAACTTGAAGACAGAACAAGTTTAAAATTATTGCTGATATAGCTTAAAGTATTTAGCTTGCTTTTAGTGTGTTTAGTCCAACCAAGTTTCAACAAGTTAGCTAGCTGGTAATTAGATAAAAAAAAAGAAAACAAAAGAGCTCGAAAATAATCATAACAATTTACGTGAAGTTAAATAGTTCAATGCTTACGTGAAGCATCCTAGCATTATAATTATCAAGTATTAGAAACTAGCTTGAATTTAAAATAAAAGTCGCAAAACTCCTCAGCCCTGTTTTCATCAGATCAATGACATTTTCCATTTTACTAACTTATGTCGTTCCTTTCTTGTTTCCTCCCTCGCTTTCTTCCATCTTTCTTTCCGTGCTTGCCTGCTTGCTGCTTGTGCAGTCGGTTTTACAAAAAAAAACTAAAGTTTTAAACTTAACAAAATCAAAGAATGGAAAAAGCAGTAATGTATTCACTGGGAAACTAAAACCAGCTGCACTCTAGTAGCCAGAGCCATTCAGAACATTTCAATGAGCGCGCGGAGGTCCGAGCTTATCTAAATGAATAATGAAATAAATGAACGTGCGCACGCTTTGCACGGGAGTTTAGACGAGCGAGCCAATGACAAGGGAGCGATCTAAACCGAAGTACTGCAGTAGGCTTTTGTACATTATGCTTTTATTTCCTCACTAAAATGCTCCACCTTAATGCTCCATTTTTCCACTATAATGCTCAGTTTTCCGCCAGAAAAGTCACTAAAATGCTCGGTTAATGCTCATACCTTGGGGTTTTTTTCCTAATTTCAACGTTTCAACACAACTAACAGTTTCAGAGTGCTTAACAAAAACGTATAAGTTAGTATAACAAGTTGACGACAACACATGTAAAAGTTTCAATACACCATAAGCTAAGCTGATTCACTGTTATTCTGTTAATCATTTGTCCCCTTTCAATGATACTTAAGTGAAGAGGTTAAGTTAAGTCTTCTTTTTCTATATCCTGTGGGAAAAAAATATCAATTCTCCGAGAAAATGCCACTAGAATGCTCAATAATGCTCAATGCTTTTGCCTCACTAAAATGCTCGAAAAAATGCTAGCATAATGTACAAAAGTCAGTCAGCTAAAGCTCCTAAGGAATGCGATGACGTTCTCTTTCCAAATATATATATGCGTTCCTCAAGATATGCGCCCAAACCCCTGCAACGAGCTATGAATGTGAAAGAAGTGCGAGTTCTTTAAGGCGGCTGCATACATATCACAGACATGCATGGGCCAGGAAAGGCTGTCGTCCCTCGCACTAATGGCCATACATTATCAAGTCAACTGTTTTGGATGAGGTGGTAAATCTGTTTGCCACCAAACACCAACGGAGGCTGAAGCTCGGGACTATTCTGAGGGATTAGTTCCGCAGTATTTTGATGTCTCATTTTACATCTTAAAATTAGTCCTTTGTAACTTAACAGTTGTATTCGACATATGTAATATTCAGCTCCTACCGTGTACTTTGTAAATTGCAACGGCGTTGCAATTTCTCATGAATTGCTACTTTCCTAAATAAACGGGTCAGACAATAAAAAATACATTTCGGTAGTTTGGTCCACTTTGGCCTCGTTAGCACCCCCCCGCATAAAATCCTGGTTACGGGCCTGAATGGGATCCTTGCAGATAACTTATCTGCATACCGCAAACACCACAGTTGTCAGACAGCATTATTACGTCTTGTTGAAGACTGGAAAGACTGCCTGGACAAAGACCTTATGGTAGCAGTAATATCAATAGATCTCTCGAAAGCCTTTGACAGCCTACCGCACAACCTCCTGTTAGCCAAACTCAAAGCTTATGGTCTCAACAAACCAGCCTGCACTCTTCTCAGCAATTTTCTGAATGGAAGGCAACAAAGAGTTAAAACTGATGACACTTTTTCACCTTGGATGAGCCTTACAAGGGGGGTTCCTCAAGGGAGTGTTTTGAGCCCCCTTTTATTTAACATTTTTATCAATGATATTTTTTACTTTGTAAGGCATGCCAGACTAAATATTTATGCGGATGATCAGCAAATCTATGATTCTGACAAAGACCCTATGACACTCCACCTCAGAATGGAAAACGAATTAATTTCTATTGTTAACTGGTATGCTATAAATGGTCTTAAGGCAAACCCTGAAAAATTTCGAGCTATGATTTTAGGGAAAAAGACATACGATTTTAATTTTAAGATTGGGAATGTGGAAATTGATAAGGAAACGAGTATTAATTTACTGGGTGTCAATTTGGATAATAAACTTAATTTTTCTAAGCACATTTCTAACATCTGCGCAAGGGTACACAATCAAATTCATTAGTCATTAAAAGATTTAGACATTTTTTAAGCAGCTCAACTAAAGCACGGCTTTACAAAGCTTTTATTATGCCACATTTTCAATACTGTAGTACCATCCGGCATTTTTGTGATGCTAGGAATTCGGAAAAATTAAAACTCCTTAATAAACATGCCTTACGAATAATTCCTGTTGATAACGTTAGCACATATGAGGTACTTTTGGAAAAGCTGGACCTTGGAGGCCTGAGTAGGAGAAGATTTCTTGATATGTAACAAATAAATTGAATTGAAATTGAATTGAATATGTTGATTTTGGTTTATAAGTCGTTTCAAGCATATAACAGCATATAACAGCATTACTCACACCGAGAACCAACAACAATGGGCTTAGAAGTACAAACAAATTGCAATTACCGCGTGTTAATGCTACATATTTCGGGAAAAAATCCTTCAAATTTCTTGCCCCCAAATTAAGTCAAATTATGGAATACATTAAACGATGACCTTAGAACTACCACCAATATAACCTATTTTAGAAACAACTGTCTTACTTTTGTAACTAGTTAGATTAACTTCTCTGATTTTTATTTGATTATTTTCAACATCTAATTCTACGAGCATGTATACACTACTTATTGTACATATATTTTTATTATTATTTATTTCTCGGAGATATTAGTGTTTACGCGCTACTCTTCAATCCGAGTTGAAATAAAGTTTACTTCTACTACATCAGTACTAGCTCACCAAAGAGCATGGGCACCCCACCTTTTTTTCCAGTCACTGGAATGAACTAATCACAAGCTTTGTGTGAGTAAAGACTTACCTGATTTCTATTGCTGAAAAGTGAATAAATAAGGAAAATAGCAGATACACTGTGGTCTTTTCTAGTTTTCCGTTTGGTAACCATGTCAAGAAATTTGGTTCAAATTTTAATCAAGACTTCAGATTTCTGTATAAACCAAACTCAAAATGTTTATTTGTGTCCAACGCAATGTATTGACTGTAGTTTCTCGAGAGTCTCGGTCACAAAGATTTTACAATTACTGGGAATGCTTTCTTCTGATAAGCATTAAATAATGCCTCACTGCTCCGTAATGAGCATGGGCACACCCCTTTTTTATTTCAAAATTGGATTTCTCATGTGATAAATACTCAGTGGACAAAGTTTGAACGAAAATCTATTGTCAGTTTTATTTCAGAGGAATTACAAACACTACTTTTTTGCGGTCCAACAAACAACAGGATTTCACATGGAACAGACAACAAACTGAATGAAACATAGTGTACAACTTGTCACCTTCTTATCTGCACAAAGACTGGCCTATAGTTCAATGCCATTAGAGCCCGCTGAAACTAGACCTAGATCCAATTTTTCTTAGTCGGGAGTTACTTTTCCTAGGTACAATCAGCTAAATATATCTTATTAACCAAGCGCAAGGGCCGTACTGGGAGAATATCAGCCCGAGGTCTTGACAGTATGGACCGAGCGCAGCGAGGTCCGTACAAAAAAGACCAAGGGCCGATATTCTCCCAGTACGGTCCTGAGCAAGCTTGGTTAATAAGAGATTTATTACACGACTGAAGAAAAACCCAAATGATAGACTGCAAAGACACCATAAACTTCAAGCGCGCAATTTTTATTTACGGCAAACTGAACGTTTACTCACGTCTGACGTTTCCAAAAAGAAGAAAAACAAAGTTGGAAGAAAACAAAAATAACATTTTATGTGGACTAAATACTTTTAGAAAAAAAAAGAAGTAAAACTACGAGAAATCTTCGTGCGGGATCATTCGGGACTGTGCCCGGTCCAATACTTAGAGAATATTGGACCGGCAACGGAGCAATCTGATTGGCTGATTTTAGTTATTGGCCCTCTGAACTTAGCCTTATAACAAGCTACAATATTAAATGCCTGGCACAGACTATTTAATTTGGCAAAACCGCAGTTAAAACAACTTTTCACATACCTGTCAGAACCATGCAGAAATCACACACTTTCGCGGCTCTGATAAGACTATCCACAACCACGCATAATCTTCTCATGTTCAACATAAGTGAAATATCATCGAATAAGTCAGAAAAACTCAGCCTATCGGCAAATAAACACCTCTGGACTTTTCTCCTACACTCGTCTTATGCAAGTTCCCGGATGTAGAGTCACGCGCTCAGCGGGACCACATCAGCCTTGTTTTCACATCAGAAAAAATTTAAGTCTTGGCCCAGGTCAACATTCACCAGCAAGTTTGCTCTCACCTAATTCATTTGACTCCTAAGAACCTGTTCCCGAGGCCAAAGACTTAGTGGTCACCTTAGAAAAGCCAACAGTAGCGTACCTTGCTGTCTCGGCCCAGATCAGGGTCATGCATCCATTTAGCCAACTGAAACGAGAAAATAAGATAATTATTTTTGATATTGGATGATGCAGACTTTGCCAATCGTAATAACTTTCTCTCATCTCAGAGCTTTACATGATACTCTCCGGAAACTTTTCTCAAGGTGACCACTATCTAAAAGTAAACTGCTAAACAGCACCAAAACCAGCTTTAGGCGTGCACTGATGTCAAATAACTGCCACTTATTAAGAGAGAATTGTGGGTAGGGGTAAAAACGTAGGGGTGGAGCAGGGGGGTGGTAATGATGTCTACATCCACTTGTACACAAACCCAGAAAACAAGAAAAAACAAAACAAAAAAAAAAAGACATCAGCTGTGAACAAAACAGTAAACAAGCTAATATCAGGCAGGGAAAGTTGTAAAAAGTTACACAAAAAATTAAGGTTTGCCGACCCGGTTTTCATAACTCTGGGTATATATCTTTGATAGTAGACATTCATATTGTTAAATTGACAGCTGTCATATCAAGACATCCGCTGACCAGTATCACGTGACCATATCAAAGGCTTAGAGGCTTAGAGCTCATCAGGTTGCGTGGTCTTTTGAAGTTGACTGCTGACCAAGTGCTGGTTTTCGATTGGATTCACAGGCTTATGTCAAGTTTACTTGTTGAAAATAGGGCAGGATTATTCGGAAGCCGGTTAACGCTAACCCAGGTTTAAAAGTTAGCCAAATTATAACTTTTTCTCCTATACAAATGTTTTTTGCTGCTTTGTTTTGTGTATATCATGAAAATAGGAAGCCAAACAATATACAGAAAAACCTCCCCACAAGGTTACAAAACTCAAATCAAAATTCTACCTTTTCCTGGGTTAGCTTAATCGCACTTTGAAAAACCTGGCCCAGGGGCTACGCTTTAGGCTGGCCTAAATCTATATTATTGTGCAAAAGTCAAAATGCAGTGAGACTAAGCGCTAGCAAAGTAGGCACTCACAAAATGGTCAGGGCAGTTACTAAATATGGTAAGTAGTGCCTTCACCAAGTAGTTCCCCAAAAGTCACTGGATGAAACTCCTTGGGCAGTGACACAGATTTAATGTCATCTCCTTACTTTCCTCCTGGAAAAACTGTGTTGCACAAAAGTGTGTATAAGGCTGACCCGCCACGATTAGCTTTTGCTACATGCGGTGCCAGGTCTGTCTACTGTAATATGTGTAAAAATGTAATCATAAAGTTGTCTTCTCTTGTCAAAAACAAACAAACAAAGGTCTGGACAACATCATGCAGATAGTGCAGATTACCGATTGTGGACTTTGACAGCTCTGGCTTTTTTCCCTTTCTCCATACATTTGCCTATAAACTTGTCTGGGTAAACGCAGTTTGCAGGAAAAAACATTACAGCTAGATGAATGGAAAATTAGAAAAAAATTACCCAAGCATTTTCTACGAAGCTACTCCCCTTCAAACTTGGTGAATACCATCTTCTACCTGGTATTTCAACGTTGCGACTCGCAAATTGTGTAAAATTCAATTCTGGAAAAAACGTTTACCATCGGATTCCCAAACAAGACCTATATAGGCAACCTTGATCCCAGGGTCTTCTCCTACTCCGCCCCAAGTAGGAGAGGACCATGGGAACAAGGTTGCTATAGAGGGTCTAAAAGTACTCATGAGTCACCACAAATGACATCAAAAAAAGTCAGTGATGTTTTTATACGTCATTATGAAGTTTCATCAAATATTGACCTATCCACCAAACTGCGGCCAATAGAAAACGTATGATTGCCAGTTAAAGATGTGTTGCTGTATGATCAACACATCATCAGATCTTCCCCAGCAAACTTTGGCAATCATTGGTTATCTTTGGAAAACTTCTGGCATTTTTGGAAAATGTTAGGAAACATTTGTCTGGCCTTCAGACAACTTTAGGAGATTCTTTGTAAATCTCTGAAAAGTGTTTGGTAATCTTCAGAAAATCATCAAAAACATCGTCATCAGTATGTTTATGTAAGAAAACAAAATAATACATGGTTGCTTGGAGATATGGAATTTATCTTCTCAAGCTCAACTTTAGATCTCACTCATTTAAGACACTCACACACAAGATATCACATTGAACACTTGAAGAGAAAGTCCATATCTATGAGCACCCATGAATGGGTGCTTGTAAAATGAAGAATGGTGTGGCAGCCTTTATTTGAAGGTAGTACACTTGGGTAGTCCATTATACTAGTGATGACTACATGTATAATAGGCCTCTGATGCAATATGAATGCAGCAAATCAGAGACACTCAAAGAAGTTTGCTACTTTTTGGATGCAAGTCCAGTTTCCATTTGGCTAATTTCTTCTAAAGGTACCCCAATCACACCAAAAATTTTTCATGAAGAATCTTACAATGCCGTAAATTTATGAGATAGACATCAGTAAAGCCATTAACCTCTAACCGGTGAAATGTATTCTTCAAGTTGATTCCAGAGTCACTGAGTGGAACCAAGTTCGCAAGAGGAAATGTTCGATTGCAACGATTTCCCCAAAATGTCAAGCTAGAGATTGTTACTTGTTGAGTGGATTCGTCAAAAGAAAGTTCTCCAATGACACGGCGGATAAAATAACTCAAGAAAACCAACCCAGCCGTTGTACCAGTAGCACCTGTTATGGCATAAGTAAGGTGAGCGAGTGCTATCACACCATTGAAATACCAATAACTCATGGGCCATATCAGACTTGTCATAACTGCCACGTGGAATATCTTCACTCTAGAAATGAATCGTAAATGTTTTGTCCATTTAAAGCGATAAAGCACCTGATCTCCTTTACGATTTAGGCTGCTTGAAGTTCCATACTCATGCTTATGATGCTTGATATCCATACCATGTTTACGAACAGATACAGTGGTGGTGACAGTATGGCGACAAATAACCACGTCCCCATTCCGCGCTGATAAAATTACCTTCGAGTGTTTCAACATTGATGTTTGCATCTTCTCTTTGCCCCATATACCAAAAGAGCAACTAGGACTACCAGAAAATAATTTAGAACATAGAGGGAAACCTCTTAAAGTTACACGCATCTTACAAAAATCGTGCAGAGCATCCACAAAC
>JAHPZR010036025.1:0-20091 GCA_019787425.1 Platygyra sinensis
TCAAAGCTTATGGTCTCAACAAACCAGCCTGCACTCTTCTCAGCAATTTTCTGAATGGAAGGCAACAAAGAGTTAAAACTGATGACACTTTTTCACCTTGGATGAGCCTTACAAGGGGGGTTCCTCAAGGGAGTGTTTTGAGCCCCCTTTTATTTAACATTTTTATCAATGATATTTTTTACTTTGTAAGGCATGCCAGACTAAATATTTATGCGGATGATCAGCAAATCTATGATTCTGACAAAGACCCTATCACACTCCACCTCAGAATGGAAAACGAATTAATTTCTATTGTTAACTGGTATGCTATAAATGGTCTTAAGGCAAACCCTGAAAAATTTCGAGCTATGATTTTAGGGAAAAAGACATACGATTTTAATTTTAAGATTGGGAATGTGGAAATTGATAAGGAAACGAGTATTAATTTACTGGGTGTCAATTTGGATAATAAACTTAATTTTTCTAAGCACATTTCTAACATCTGCACAAGGGTACACAATCAAATTCATTAGTCATTAAAAGATTTAGACATTTTTTAAGCAGCTCAACTAAAGCACGGCTTTACAAAGCTTTTATTATGCCACATTTTCAATACTGTAGTACCATCCGGCATTTTTGTGATGCTAGGAATTCGGAAAAATTAAAACTCCTTAATAAACATGCCTTACGAATAATTCCTGTTGATAACGTTAGCACATATGAGGTACTTTTGGAAAAGCTGGACCTTGGAGGCCTGAGTAGGAGAAGATTTCTTGATATGTAACAAATAAATTGAATTGAAATTGAATTGAATATGTTGATTTTGGTTTACAAGTCGTTTCAAGCATATAACAGCATATAACAGCATTACTCACACCGAGAACCAACAACAATGGGCTTAGAAGTACAAACAAATTGCAATTACCGCGTGTTAATGCTACATATTTCGGGAAAAAATCCTTCAAATTTCTTGCCCCCAAATTAAGTCAAATTATGGAATACATTAAACGATGACCTTAGAACTACCACCAATATAACCTATTTTAGAAACAACTGTCTTACTTTTGTAACTAGTTAGATTAACTTCTCTGATTTTTATTTGATTATTTTCAACATCTAATTCTACGAGCATGTATACACTACTTATTGTACATATATTATTATTATTATTTATTTCTCGGAGATATTAGTGTTTACGCGCTACTCTTCAATCCGAGTTGAAATAAAGTTTACTTCTACTACATCAGTACTAGCTCACCAAAGAGCATGGGCACCCCACCTTTTTTTCCAGTCACTGGAATGAACTAATCACAAGCTTTGTGTGAGTAAAGACTTACCTGATTTCTATTGCTGAAAAGTGAATAAATAAGGAAAATAGCAGATACACTGTGGTCTTTTCTAGTTTTCCGTTTGGTAACCATGTCAAGAAATTTGGTTCAAATTTTAATCAAGACTTCAGATTTCTGTATAAACCAAACTCAAAATGTTTATTTGTGTCCAACGCAATGTATTGACTGTAGTTTCTCGAGAGTCTCGGTCACAAAGATTTTACAATTACTGGGAATGCTTTCTTCTGATAAGCATTAAATAATGCCTCACTGCTCCGTAATGAGCATGGGCACACCCCTTTTTTATTTCAAAATTGGATTTCTCATGTGATAAATACTCAGTGGACAAAGTTTGAACGAAAATCTATTGTCAGTTTTATTTCAGAGGAATTACAAACACTACTTTTTTGCGGTCCAACAAACAACAGGATTTCACATGGAACAGACAACAAACTGAATGAAACATAGTGTACAACTTGTCACCTTCTTATCTGCACAAAGACTGGCCTATAGTTCAATGCCATTAGAGCCCGCTGAAACTAGACCTAGATCCAATTTTTCTTAGTCGGGAGTTACTTTTCCTAGGTACAATCAGCTAAATATATCTTATTAACCAAGCGCAAGGGCCGTACTGGGAGAATATCAGCCCGAGGTCTTGACAGTATGGACCGAGCGCAGCGAGGTCCGTACAAAAAAGACCAAGGGCCGATATTCTCCCAGTACGGTCCTGAGCAAGCTTGGTTAATAAGAGATTTATTACACGACTGAAGAAAAACCCAAATGATAGACTGCAAAGACACCATAAACTTCAAGCGCGCAATTTTTATTTACGGCAAACTGAACGTTTACTCACGTCTGACGTTTCCAAAAAGAAGAAAAACAAAGTTGGAAGAAAACAAAAATAACATTTTATGTGGACTAAATACTTTTAGAAAAAAAAAGAAGTAAAACTACGAGAAATCTTCGTGCGGGATCATTCGGGACTGTGCCCGGTCCAATACTTAGAGAATATTGGACCGGCAACGGAGCAATCTGATTGGCTGATTTTAGTTATTGGCCCTCTGAACTTAGCCTTATAACAAGCTACAATATTAAATGCCTGGCACAGACTATTTAATTTGGCAAAACCGCAGTTAAACAACTTTTCACATACCTGTCAGAACCATGCAGAAATCACACACTTTCGCGGCTCTGATAAGACTATCCACAACCACGCATAATCTTCTCATGTTCAACATAAGTGAAATATCATCGAATAAGTCAGAAAAACTCAGCCTATCGGCAAATAAACACCTCTGGACTTTTCTCCTACACTCGTCTTATGCAAGTTCCCGGATGTAGAGTCACGCGCTCAGCGGGACCACATCAGCCTTGTTTTCACATCAGAAAAAATTTAAGTCTTGGCCCAGGTCAACATTCACCAGCAAGTTTGCTCTCACCTAATTCATTTGACTCCTAAGAACCTGTTCCCGAGGCCAAAGACTTAGTGGTCACCTTAGAAAAGCCAACAGTAGCGTACCTTGCTGTCTCGGCCCAGATCAGGGTCATGCATCCATTTAGCCAACTGAAACGAGAAAATAAGATAATTATTTTTGATATTGGATGATGCAGACTTTGCCAATCGTAATAACTTTCTCTCATCTCAGAGCTTTACATGATACTCTCCGGAAACTTTTCTCAAGGTGACCACTATCTAAAAGTAAACTGCTAAACAGCACCAAAACCAGCTTTAGGCGTGCACTGATGTCAAATAACTGCCACTTATTAAGAGAGAATTGTGGGTAGGGGTAAAAACGTAGGGGTGGAGCAGGGGGGTGGTAATGATGTCTACATCCACTTGTACACAAACCCAGAAAACAAGAAAAAACAAAACAAAAAAAAAAAGACATCAGCTGTGAACAAAACAGTAAACAAGCTAATATCAGGCAGGGAAAGTTGTAAAAAGTTACACAAAAAATTAAGGTTTGCCGACCCGGTTTTCATAACTCTGGGTATATATCTTTGATAGTAGACATTCATATTGTTAAATTGACAGCTGTCATATCAAGACATCCGCTGACCAGTATCACGTGACCATATCAAAGGCTTAGAGGCTTAGAGCTCATCAGGTTGCGTGGTCTTTTGAAGTTGACTGCTGACCAAGTGCTGGTTTTCGATTGGATTCACAGGCTTATGTCAAGTTTACTTGTTGAAAATAGGGCAGGATTATTCGGAAGCCGGTTAACGCTAACCCAGGTTTAAAAGTTAGCCAAATTATAACTTTTTCTCCTATACAAATGTTTTTTGCTGCTTTGTTTTGTGTATATCATGAAAATAGGAAGCCAAACAATATACAGAAAACCTCCCCACAAGGTTACAAAACTCAAATCAAAATTCTACCTTTTCCTGGGTTAGCTTAATCGCACTTTGAAAAACCTGGCCCAGGGGCTACGCTTTAGGCTGGCCTAAATCTATATTATTGTGCAAAAGTCAAAATGCAGTGAGACTAAGCGCTAGCAAAGTAGGCACTCACAAAATGGTCAGGGCAGTTACTAAATATGGTAAGTAGTGCCTTCACCAAGTAGTTCCCCAAAAGTCACTGGATGAAACTCCTTGGGCAGTGACACAGATTTAATGTCATCTCCTTACTTTCCTCCTGGAAAAACTGTGTTGCACAAAAGTGTGTATAAGGCTGACCCGCCACGATTAGCTTTTGCTACATGCGGTGCCAGGTCTGTCTACTGTAATATGTGTAAAAATGTAATCATAAAGTTGTCTTCTCTTGTCAAAAACAAACAAACAAAGGTCTGGACAACATCATGCAGATAGTGCAGATTACCGATTGTGGACTTTGACAGCTCTGGCTTTTTTCCCTTTCTCCATACATTTGCCTATAAACTTGTCTGGGTAAACGCAGTTTGCAGGAAAAAACATTACAGCTAGATGAATGGAAAATTAGAAAAAAATTACCCAAGCATTTTCTACGAAGCTACTCCCCTTCAAACTTGGTGAATACCATCTTCTACCTGGTATTTCAACGTTGCGACTCGCAAATTGTGTAAAATTCAATTCTGGAAAAAACGTTTACCATCGGATTCCCAAACAAGACCTATATAGGCAACCTTGATCCCAGGGTCTTCTCCTACTCCGCCCCAAGTAGGAGAGGACCATGGGAACAAGGTTGCTATAGAGGGTCTAAAAGTACTCATGAGTCACCACAAATGACATCAAAAAAAGTCAGTGATGTTTTTATACGTCATTATGAAGTTTCATCAAATATTGACCTATCCACCAAACTGCGGCCAATAGAAAACGTATGATTGCCAGTTAAAGATGTGTTGCTGTATGATCAACACATCATCAGATCTTCCCCAGCAAACTTTGGCAATCATTGGTTATCTTTGGAAAACTTCTGGCATTTTTGGAAAATGTTAGGAAACATTTGTCTGGCCTTCAGACAACTTTAGGAGATTCTTTGTAAATCTCTGAAAAGTGTTTGGTAATCTTCAGAAAATCATCAAAAACATCGTCATCAGTATGTTTATGTAAGAAACAAAATAATACATGGTTGCTTGGAGATATGGAATTTATCTTCTCAAGCTCAACTTTAGATCTCACTCATTTAAGACACTCACACACAAGATATCACATTGAACACTTGAAGAGAAAGTCCATATCTATGAGCACCCATGAATGGGTGCTTGTAAAATGAAGAATGGTGTGGCAGCCTTTATTTGAAGGTAGTACACTTGGGTAGTCCATTATACTAGTGATGACTACATGTATAATAGGCCTCTGATGCAATATGAATGCAGCAAATCAGAGACACTCAAAGAAGTTTGCTACTTTTTGGATGCAAGTCCAGTTTCCATTTGGCTAATTTCTTCTAAAGGTACCCCAATCACACCAAAAATTTTTCATGAAGAATCTTACAATGCCGTAAATTTATGAGATAGACATCAGTAAAGCCATTAACCTCTAACCGGTGAAATGTATTCTTCAAGTTGATTCCAGAGTCACTGAGTGGAACCAAGTTCGCAAGAGGAAATGTTCGATTGCAACGATTTCCCCAAAATGTCAAGCTAGAGATTGTTACTTGTTGAGTGGATTCGTCAAAAGAAAGTTCTCCAATGACACGGCGGATAAAATAACTCAAGAAAACCAACCCAGCCGTTGTACCAGTAGCACCTGTTATGGCATAAGTAAGGTGAGCGAGTGCTATCACACCATTGAAATACCAATAACTCATGGGGCCATATCAGACTTGTCATAACTGCCACGTGGAATATCTTCACTCTAGAAATGAATCGTAAATGTTTTGTCCATTTAAAGCGATAAAGCACCTGATCTCCTTTACGATTTAGGCTGCTTGAAGTTCCATACTCATGCTTATGATGCTTGATATCCATACCATGTTTACGAACAGATACAGTGGTGGTGACAGTATGGCGACAAATAACCACGTCCCCATTCCGCGCTGATAAAATTACCTTCGAGTGTTTCAACATTGATGTTTGCATCTTCTCTTTGCCCCATATACCAAAAGAGCAACTAGGACTACCAGAAAATAATTTAGAACATAGAGGGAAACCTCTTAAAGTTACACGCATCTTACAAAAATCGTGCAGAGCATCCACAAACACAGAGAAACCCAGAAGCACAGATATATAAACGTCAACGGTCACGTCAACGAACGTCAACATGACACCTGACCTTCTCGGAGCCCGCGTGTACCGCTCAGCGGTGACTTACCCAGACTGCCCTTTGACTGCGCGGGACACAAAATGAAAGCTGCGCAAACTGGGAAACATTTGTTGCGGACCCAAATTGCTTCTGAACAAAATATCAGAAACATTTTTTGCAGTCCCGGACACAAAATTTGTGTCCGCAACAAATGTTGCGCGCGCGGGCAAACGGGGAAACATTGGTGAGAGACTATAAACTGCAAGGGACCGCATACGATAAACGCTGCCAACGTAGGATCTACAAGAGATCTGATCAGCCAAAAAAATATGTGTATATAATGGCAATAAACTGCAAGGCTGATACTACGTGAAAAACGTTTCGAGACACCAACATGACCAGAACCGATAAAGCAGGATCGCAACTGTGGACAGCTGTTTCGCTCTTGTTGGAGCTCGTCAGCACAGTGTAGCGAAGATATGTGTCGAAACATTTGTGTCGGCAACAATGTGTCCTCGTTTGCCATGGCCTTAACTTTATTTAAGGCGGGGATCCACATGAAAGCCGTATTTTGGCTGTGTGTCGTGTTTTAATGCAAATATCTCGTTTACGTTTCAAGCAATCAAGAATCTCTATGCTCATTTCACATATCTATGTTTGGGTCGTTTTGTAAATTTTTTGGTGATTTTAAGGTATATTTGGAGATAAATGGTTTTTCTTAAAGGATTAGTAAAATTTATGGATTTGGTGTTGTTTTAAAATTAGAGTTTGAAGTTAAAAATTGGTAGATGCTCTCCAAACAAATGCAAATGAAGAATGATCATCGCAGTTGATTTTCTAATTTAAAGTGGTACTATGATAAAAAAATCAGTTCCTTTTTTTCTTCATATTTTGAATGCGTGTTCGCTTATCACCTAACTGGCAAAATTTTGAGCTTTGAATTTTATCCGAAGGTTGTTTATTTTGAGTGTAAGTTTTGGATTTTACGGTCCGCCATCACTCACGTTCAAAACTGAGCGATAGAACATCAGAGGGCTGGATCTAGTGAAAATGACGTCATTTACTCACTACCTTAAGATTTCAGCGTGCAAACGCAATTTATTATGTATGCAAAACACGGGTTTAAAAGTCTGAAAGCCCGAAACTCCCGTGCTGCATATTGATTCAGCCGCGTACACACACATTGCATTCTTAAACTAGTGAGTCTTTGACGTCATTTTCTCCTCGACCCAGCTCTCTCAAGATTTTAAGGTTAGTAATGGCGGACCAATAAATAAGAAAATTCCAGCTAAAATAAACAGGTGTCTTTTTAAAATCAGAACTTAGTACTTGGGTCAGTCAGTGTTTAGTTAACATAGTTTTGAAGTCCAAAGAAAAATAAGAATTGTTTTTTGGTCGCAGTACCACTTTAAACAATTGGAAAGAAGAAGCCTGAAAAAAAAAAAAAAAAAACCAGGGCTTCAAAGGGATTCGAACCCATCCTGTTGAAGTCACGTGACTTCAACGGGATGGGTTCGAATCCCGTTGAATATGAACTCAATAAATTGACCTCGCTCCCAATGTGTGGCTTCATAGCTCAGTCGGTAGAGCAACGCACTGGTTATCGCGGAGGTTACGGGTTCGAATCCCGTTGAAGCCCTGATTTTTTCAGGCTTCTTCTTTCCAATTGCTTAAATTGGAAAATTAACTGCGATGATCATTCTTCATTTGCATCTACAACCGCAGTTCAAATATGAATTATTTCATATACTTCACATCATTACACTCCAAACAGTTGCCCAACAACCTGGGGTGCCATTGTGCGGTCGGACAACTGTCTGGGGATGTTCCAAAACCCTTTTTTTTTCCTTTCTTTAAACTTACCTCAAAACAACCTCTCCCCTTTAAACAACCTCTCCCCTTTAAACAACCTCTCTTTAAACTTACCAAAATTTCACTTAAATTTATGAGTACCCCCGCCTTAAGGTAGCCTAAAACGGCTCTCTGTGCCTCTGTTCGTATGGTGCCTACTGCACTTAATGACGTCAGTCAGGTCGTCGTACACGAGCCATGGGTCCTCAAAAAAGTTTCGAGCATTTTGATGGGTTGTTTTTAACCACTCAGGGACGGATCTAGGGGGAGGGTGCAGGGAGTGTGCACCCCCCTGAGATGAAGCCTTCTTCTTCGTATTCGCTTTTAAACACGGAGAGATCCTATAAAAGGCAAGGACACGCCCCCTTAACGCACTATGTTCGCTTTCCTGTGCAATGGTGGAAAGCCAGAATAACGGTCGCATAACATAGACGGGAAGTCTTGGAGAAATAGCGTTTTTTATCGTGAAACCAACGGAGTCATTTACGTAGAACAATATAAGGTAAATAATAAAAATAGAGTGAAAATAAACATATTAACACCATAGATGATGGCTTTGGAAAACCAAAAACGATGATTATATTCGTCGCTGCACGTGGAACATTCAAATTTCGCCACTACTAAAATAACAAAGCTGATGCCTGCGAGCTATCTGTTTCCATTTATCTCTGGCATGCTGAGAACGAAACGAAATTTCGTAAGAGGTGATTTTGGTTCAGCCTGTGAGATACAGACGTATTTTTAATACATGTAGTGTGTGTGGAGGGTGGCGGGGGTGTGTGACACTGTAGGACCGATCGGCGCCCGTTTTCTCCACCCCGGAGCAGATAATAGGGACCTTCTCGAGATCGATGTGGACTTTTTTGAGGACGACTACGAGTGTACGAGTTTTTACCATACTGAGCATGCGGCGTAAGGTTTGGAGGCCGGACATTTTTTCGAAGTGCGCGTGCTCAGAACAGAAACTCGTGCTCCGAAGTCGTCCCTCCGTCCTCCGAATCTAAAGGTCCCTAGTCAACGAGGCGCAAGTGACTTATCGCTGGCCTAGCCCCCCAAACGAGGCGCGGAGTAGTCTAACTGTTTTGAGTATAAAATTTTACCCTAGGTCTCATTGCATAAATTAGAAAAAAAATGTCCAAGTAAAAAAAACAACGCCGCACGACACACAGAAAACTGTTTTATTATGTGTACATCAGGTTCAAACGACGTGATGCCGCGATGTGCACTGATGCGTAACTGTTTTGTTCAGACTACGTGTCAATTTATTACTAATTACACAATTATATATTCCAGGTGTGTATGAGCTGTTATGATGGTGGCAAACACAAATGTCAAATTGAACAAACACTGAGTTTTTATTCCTCAAACCGGTTTTTCTACTATTCAGAGCACAGAAATTTGGAAACCAACAAGTTACTGAGATTTCGCCGGCACCACTCCATTGACACCTAAAGAGCAAAGGAACTGGAAGTATCCTCAAGGCTGAAGGATATGAAAACAACTGAGTACGTTCGTAAAGGGTCGTCTGAATTTTAGCTGCCGCGAGCTGCTAACAGCAGCTAATGTTGACCTTACGGAATCGTGGCTTTATAGGATAACCTGACCTGAAGAATAAACCATAGTAACCGTAGTGCTAAAATATATTCACCTGGGGGCGTTCGTTCTCGAGGGTTGTTTGTATTTTCTTAACGAATTTTAGTTGTTGTTTACACATTTATTTCTCCAACATCCGCATCCGCTCACAAACCGGCAGAAAAACACACGCACCACCGCCGTGGCAACATTAGACTTGAGGTGAAAAAAGCACACTCGCAAATGGGAGCATTGGCCGTCTGTTGGGACAACCAAAACGTAAGCCATAGGTAGTTTGTGATTGAACCAGGCTGAACAGCTCCCGAGCACACCAAGAACGGTCGACTGTTCTCCAACGGCGAAAGAGAGGAAAAGAAAGAAAACGCAATTGAAATTCAACCAAGACATTATAATTGCCCTGATAGTTTCGGTTTGAAAAAGACAAACCTTCTACGGGGCTAAAAGGAAAATGAATACACAAAAAAACCAAACGGAAATGACCGTTACATAGTAAGAATGGGAAGTGTGCTTTGATAATATAAGATAAAAGCTATGATAGGTTTAAAAGTAGCTAATTCTGATGTGTTGCGTTCTATCCTGCGGTTCGTGATCATGATACCAACCTGGCCACTCCATGTGTCATTGCCCTTGTTATAAGCTGTGCCTCACGTGCTTGTCGTACGACTCACCCTTGGATCGGGACATGTCCCGTTCCAAGCGTGAGTTACTCGTACACGAAAAGCTACGCGAGGCACATCGGAGTGGCCAGGTTGGCATCATGATCACATGAGCCGCTTGGTATCAATAGACCGCGATCACATCAGAATTAAGCTACTTTTTAACCTATCATAGCTTTTTTCTTATATTATCAAAGCACACTTCCCATTCTTACTATGTAACGGTCATTTCCGTTTGGTTTTTTTGTGTATTCATTTTCCTTTTAGCCCCGTAGAAGGTTTGTCTTTTTCAAACCGAACATATCAGGGCAATTATAATGTCTTGGTTGTATTTCAATTGCGTTTTCTTTCTTTTCCTCTCTTTCGCCGTTGGAGAACAGTCGACCGTTCTTGGTGTGCTCGGGAGCTGTTCAGCCTGGTTCAATCACAAACTACCTATGGCTTACGTTTTGGTTGTCCCAACAGACGGCCAATGCTCCCATTTGCGTGTGTGCTTTTTTCACCTCAAGTCTAATGTTGCCACGGCGGTGGTGCGTGTGTTTTTCTGCCGGTTTGTGAGCGGATGCCGATGTTGGAGAAATAAATGTGTAAACAACAACTAAAATTCGTTAAGAAAATACAAACAACCCTCGAGAACGAACGCCCCCAGGTGAATATATTTTAGCTCTACGGTTACTATGGTTTATTCTTCAGGTCAGGTTATCCTATAAAGCCTCGATTCCGTAAGGTCAACATTAGCTGCTGTTGCAGCTCTCGGGCAGCTAAAATTCAGCGACCTCTTTACGAACGTAATCAGTTGTTTTATATCATTCAGCCTTGATGAGTCTTCCAATTCCTTTCTCTTTATGTCAATATTCAGGCGAAATCTCAGTACTTGTTGGTTCCAATTTCTGTGCTCTGAATATAGAACAGTTTGAGGAATAAAACTCAGTGTTGTTCAATTTGCATTTTTGTTTGCACCATCATAACGCTCATAAACCTGAATATATAATTGTTAATTAGTATAAATTTACCGTAGTCTGAAAACAGTTATGCATCAGTGCACATCGCGCCATCACGTTCGTTTGAACCTGATGTAACATAATAAAACAGTTTCTTTTCCTACGCGTTTACTTGACATTTTTTTCTTTTTATGCAATGAGACTAGGGTAAATTTATACCAAAACAATTAGACTACTCGCCCTCGTTTCGACAGAGCCGATAGTCACTGCGCCTCTTGACTAGGGACCTTTAGATCGGAGGAACGAGGACGACTTCGAGACGAGTTTCTGTTCTGAGCACGCGCACTTCGAAAAATGTCGGCCTCCAAACCTTACGCGCATGCTCAGTATGGTAAACTCGTACTCGTAGTCGTCCTCGTCCTCTGATCTAAAGGTCCCTATTATCTGCTCGTAGAGAAACGAGGGCGATAGTCCTAACTGTTAAATATCCCACTACATGTATTAAAAATACGTCTGTATCTCACAGGCTGAACCAAAATCACCTCTTACGAAATTTCGTTTCGTTCTCAGCATGCCAGAGATAAATGGAAACAGATAGCTCGCAGGCATCAGCTTTGTTATTTTAGTAGTGGCGAAATTTGAATGTTCCACGTGCAGCGACGAATATAATCATCGTTTTTGGTTTTCCAAAGCCATCATCTATGGTGTTAATATGTTTATTTTCACTCTATTTTTTATTATTTACCTTATATTGTTCTACGTAAATGACTCCGTTGGTTTCACGATAAAAAACGCTATTTCTCCAAGACTTCCCGTCTATGTTATGCGACCGTTATTCTGGCTTTCCACCATTGCACAGGAAAGCGAACATAGTGCGTTAAGGGGGCGTGTCCTTGCCTTTTATAGGATCTCTCCGTGTTTAAAAGCGAATACGAAGAAGAAGGCTTCATCTCAGGGGGGTGCACACTCCCTGCACCCTCCCCCTAGATCCGTCCCTGAGTGGTTAAAAACAACCCATCAAAATGCTCGAAACTTTTTTGAGGACCCATGGCTCGTGTACGACGACCTGACTGACGTCATTAAGTGCAGTAGGCACCATACGAACAGAGGCACAGAGAGCCGTTTTAGGCTACCTTAAGGCGGGGGTACTCATAAATTTAAGTGAAATTTTGGTAAGTTTAAAGAGAGGTTGTTTAAAGGGGAGAGGTTGTTTAAAGGGGAGAGGTTGTTTTGAGGTAAGTTTAAAGAAAGGAAAAAAAAAGGGTTTTGGAACATCCCCAGACAGTTGTCCGACCGCACAATGG
This sequence comes from Platygyra sinensis, assembly GCA_019787425.1. Taxonomy (NCBI): domain Eukaryota; kingdom Metazoa; phylum Cnidaria; class Anthozoa; order Scleractinia; family Merulinidae; genus Platygyra; species Platygyra sinensis. Next base: position 12,315 of record JAHPZR010036025.1, read on the forward strand.
CACCCCAGGTTGTTGGGCAACTGTTTGGAGTGTAATGATGTGAAGTATATGAAATAATTCATATTTGAACTGCGGTTGTAGATGCAAATGAAGAATGATCATCGCAGTTAATTTTCCAATTTAAGCAATTGGAAAGAAGAAGCCTGAAAAAATCAGGGCTTCAACGGGATTCGAACCCGTAACCTCCGCGATACCAGTGCGTTGCTCTACCGACTGAGCTATGAAGCCACACATTGGGAGCGAGGTCAATTTATTGAGTTCATATTCAACGGGATTCGAACCCATCCCGTTGAAGTCACGTGACTTCAACAGGATGGGTTCGAATCCCTTTGAAGCCCTGGTTTTTTTTTTTTTTTTTTTCAGGCTTCTTCTTTCCAATTGTTTTAAAGTGGTACTGCGACCAAAAAACAATTCTTATTTTTCTTTGGACTTCAAAACTATGTTAACTAAACACTGACTGACCCAAGTACTAAGTTCTGATTTTAAAAAGACACCTGTTTATTTTAGCTGGAATTTTCTTATTTATTGGTCCGCCATTACTAACCTTAAAATCTTGAGAGAGCTGGGTCGAGGAGAAAATGACGTCAAAGACTCACTAGTTTAAGAATGCAATGTGTGTGTACGCGGCTGAATCAATATGCAGCACGGGAGTTTCGGGCTTTCAGACTTTTAAACCCGTGTTTTGCATACATAATAAATTGCGTTTGCACGCTGAAATCTTAAGGTAGTGAGTAAATGACGTCATTTTCACTAGATCCAGCCCTCTGATGTTCTATCGCTCAGTTTTGAACGTGAGTGATGGCGGACCGTAAAATCCAAAACTTACACTCAAAATAAACAACCTTCGGATAAAATTCAAAGCTCAAAATTTTGCCAGTTAGGTGATAAGCGAACACGCATTCAAAATATGAAGAAAAAAAGGAACTGATTTTTTTATCATAGTACCACTTTAAATTAGAAAATCAACTGCGATGATCATTCTTCATTTGCATTTGTTTGGAGAGCATCTACCAATTTTTAACTTCAAACTCTAATTTTAAAACAACACCAAATCCATAAATTTTACTAATCCTTTAAGAAAAACCATTTATCTCCAAATATACCTTAAAATCACCAAAAAATTTACAAAACGACCCAAACATAGATATGTGAAATGAGCATAGAGATTCTTGATTGCTTGAAACGTAAACGAGATATTTGCATTAAAACACGACACACAGCCAAAATACGGCTTTCATGTGGATCCCCGCCTTAAATAAAGTTAAGGCCATGGCAAACGAGGACACATTGTTGCCGACACAAATGTTTCGACACATATCTTCGCTACACTGTGCTGACGAGCTCCAACAAGAGCGAAACAGCTGTCCACAGTTGCGATCCTGCTTTATCGGTTCTGGTCATGTTGGTGTCTCGAAACGTTTTTCACGTAGTATCAGCCTTGCAGTTTATTGCCATTATATACACATATTTTTTTGGCTGATCAGATCTCTTGTAGATCCTACGTTGGCAGCGTTTATCGTATGCGGTCCCTTGCAGTTTATAGTCTCTCACCAATGTTTCCCCGTTTGCCCGCGCGCGCAACATTTGTTGCGGACACAAATTTTGTGTCCGGGACTGCAAAAAATGTTTCTGATATTTTGTTCAGAAGCAATTTGGGTCCGCAACAAATGTTTCCCAGTTTGCGCAGCTTTCATTTTGTGTCCCGCGCAGTCAAAGGGCAGTCTGGGTAAGTCACCGCTGAGCGGTACACGCGGGCTCCGAGAAGGTCAGGTGTCATGTTGACGTTCGTTGACGTGACCGTTGACGTTTATATATCTGTGCTTCTGGGTTTCTCTGTGTTTGTGGATGCTCTGCACGATTTTTGTAAGATGCGTGTAACTTTAAGAGGTTTCCCTCTATGTTCTAAATTATTTTCTGGTAGTCCTAGTTGCTCTTTTGGTATATGGGGCAAAGAGAAGATGCAAACATCAATGTTGAAACACTCGAAGGTAATTTTATCAGCGCGGAATGGGGACGTGGTTATTTGTCGCCATACTGTCACCACCACTGTATCTGTTCGTAAACATGGTATGGATATCAAGCATCATAAGCATGAGTATGGAACTTCAAGCAGCCTAAATCGTAAAGGAGATCAGGTGCTTTATCGCTTTAAATGGACAAAACATTTACGATTCATTTCTAGAGTGAAGATATTCCACGTGGCAGTTATGACAAGTCTGATATGGCCCCATGAGTTATTGGTATTTCAATGGTGTGATAGCACTCGCTCACCTTACTTATGCCATAACAGGTGCTACTGGTACAACGGCTGGGTTGGTTTTCTTGAGTTATTTTATCCGCCGTGTCATTGGAGAACTTTCTTTTGACGAATCCACTCAACAAGTAACAATCTCTAGCTTGACATTTTGGGGAAATCGTTGCAATCGAACATTTCCTCTTGCGAACTTGGTTCCACTCAGTGACTCTGGAATCAACTTGAAGAATACATTTCACCGGTTAGAGGTTAATGGCTTTACTGATGTCTATCTCATAAATTTACGGCATTGTAAGATTCTTCATGAAAAATTTTTGGTGTGATTGGGGTACCTTTAGAAGAAATTAGCCAAATGGAAACTGGACTTGCATCCAAAAAGTAGCAAACTTCTTTGAGTGTCTCTGATTTGCTGCATTCATATTGCATCAGAGGCCTATTATACATGTAGTCATCACTAGTATAATGGACTACCCAAGTGTACTACCTTCAAATAAAGGCTGCCACACCATTCTTCATTTTACAAGCACCCATTCATGGGTGCTCATAGATATGGACTTTCTCTTCAAGTGTTCAATGTGATATCTTGTGTGTGAGTGTCTTAAATGAGTGAGATCTAAAGTTGAGCTTGAGAAGATAAATTCCATATCTCCAAGCAACCATGTATTATTTTGTTTCTTACATAAACATACTGATGACGATGTTTTTGATGATTTTCTGAAGATTACCAAACACTTTTCAGAGATTTACAAAGAATCTCCTAAAGTTGTCTGAAGGCCAGACAAATGTTTCCTAACATTTTCCAAAAATGCCAGAAGTTTTCCAAAGATAACCAATGATTGCCAAAGTTTGCTGGGGAAGATCTGATGATGTGTTGATCATACAGCAACACATCTTTAACTGGCAATCATACGTTTTCTATTGGCCGCAGTTTGGTGGATAGGTCAATATTTGATGAAACTTCATAATGACGTATAAAAACATCACTGACTTTTTTTGATGTCATTTGTGGTGACTCATGAGTACTTTTAGACCCTCTATAGCAACCTTGTTCCCATGGTCCTCTCCTACTTGGGGCGGAGTAGGAGAAGACCCTGGGATCAAGGTTGCCTATATAGGTCTTGTTTGGGAATCCGATGGTAAACGTTTTTTCCAGAATTGAATTTTACACAATTTGCGAGTCGCAACGTTGAAATACCAGGTAGAAGATGGTATTCACCAAGTTTGAAGGGGAGTAGCTTCGTAGAAAATGCTTGGGTAATTTTTTTCTAATTTTCCATTCATCTAGCTGTAATGTTTTTTCCTGCAAACTGCGTTTACCCAGACAAGTTTATAGGCAAATGTATGGAGAAAGGGAAAAAAGCCAGAGCTGTCAAAGTCCACAATCGGTAATCTGCACTATCTGCATGATGTTGTCCAGACCTTTGTTTGTTTGTTTTTGACAAGAGAAGACAACTTTATGATTACATTTTTACACATATTACAGTAGACAGACCTGGCACCGCATGTAGCAAAAGCTAATCGTGGCGGGTCAGCCTTATACACACTTTTGTGCAACACAGTTTTTCCAGGAGGAAAGTAAGGAGATGACATTAAATCTGTGTCACTGCCCAAGGAGTTTCATCCAGTGACTTTTGGGGAACTACTTGGTGAAGGCACTACTTACCATATTTAGTAACTGCCCTGACCATTTTGTGAGTGCCTACTTTGCTAGCGCTTAGTCTCACTGCATTTTGACTTTTGCACAATAATATAGATTTAGGCCAGCCTAAAGCGTAGCCCCTGGGCCAGGTTTTTCAAAGTGCGATTAAGCTAACCCAGGAAAAGGTAGAATTTTGATTTGAGTTTTGTAACCTTGTGGGGAGGTTTTCTGTATATTGTTTGGCTTCCTATTTTCATGATATACACAAAACAAAGCAGCAAAAAACATTTGTATAGGAGAAAAAGTTATAATTTGGCTAACTTTTAAACCTGGGTTAGCGTTAACCGGCTTCCGAATAATCCTGCCCTATTTTCAACAAGTAAACTTGACATAAGCCTGTGAATCCAATCGAAAACCAGCACTTGGTCAGCAGTCAACTTCAAAAGACCACGCAACCTGATGAGCTCTAAGCCTCTAAGCCTTTGATATGGTCACGTGATACTGGTCAGCGGATGTCTTGATATGACAGCTGTCAATTTAACAATATGAATGTCTACTATCAAAGATATATACCCAGAGTTATGAAAACCGGGTCGGCAAACCTTAATTTTTTGTGTAACTTTTTACAACTTTCCCTGCCTGATATTAGCTTGTTTACTGTTTTGTTCACAGCTGATGTCTTTTTTTTTTTGTTTTGTTTTTTCTTGTTTTCTGGGTTTGTGTACAAGTGGATGTAGACATCATTACCACCCCCCTGCTCCACCCCTACGTTTTTACCCCTACCCACAATTCTCTCTTAATAAGTGGCAGTTATTTGACATCAGTGCACGCCTAAAGCTGGTTTTGGTGCTGTTTAGCAGTTTACTTTTAGATAGTGGTCACCTTGAGAAAAGTTTCCGGAGAGTATCATGTAAAGCTCTGAGATGAGAGAAAGTTATTACGATTGGCAAAGTCTGCATCATCCAATATCAAAAATAATTATCTTATTTTCTCGTTTCAGTTGGCTAAATGGATGCATGACCCTGATCTGGGCCGAGACAGCAAGGTACGCTACTGTTGGCTTTTCTAAGGTGACCACTAAGTCTTTGGCCTCGGGAACAGGTTCTTAGGAGTCAAATGAATTAGGTGAGAGCAAACTTGCTGGTGAATGTTGACCTGGGCCAAGACTTAAATTTTTTCTGATGTGAAAACAAGGCTGATGTGGTCCCGCTGAGCGCGTGACTCTACATCCGGGAACTTGCATAAGACGAGTGTAGGAGAAAAGTCCAGAGGTGTTTATTTGCCGATAGGCTGAGTTTTTCTGACTTATTCGATGATATTTCACTTATGTTGAACATGAGAAGATTATGCGTGGTTGTGGATAGTCTTATCAGAGCCGCGAAAGTGTGTGATTTCTGCATGGTTCTGACAGGTATGTGAAAAGTTGTTTAACTGCGGTTTTGCCAAATTAAATAGTCTGTGCCAGGCATTTAATATTGTAGCTTGTTATAAGGCTAAGTTCAGAGGGCCAATAACTAAAATCAGCCAATCAGATTGCTCCGTTGCCGGTCCAATATTCTCTAAGTATTGGACCGGGCACAGTCCCGAATGATCCCGCCACGAAGATTTCTCGTAGTTTTACTTCTTTTTTTTTCTAAAAGTATTTAGTCCACATAAAATGTTATTTTTGTTTTCTTCCAACTTTGTTTTTCTTCTTTTTGGAAACGTCAGACGTGAGTAAACGTTCAGTTTGCCGTAAATAAAAATTGCGCGCTTGAAGTTTATGGTGTCTTTGCAGTCTATCATTTGGGTTTTTCTTCAGTCGTGTAATAAATCTCTTATTAACCAAGCTTGCTCAGGACCGTACTGGGAGAATATCGGCCCTTGGTCTTTTTTGTACGGACCTCGCTGCGCTCGGTCCATACTGTCAAGACCTCGGGCTGATATTCTCCCAGTACGGCCCTTGCGCTTGGTTAATAAGATATATTTAGCTGATTGTACCTAGGAAAAGTAACTCCCGACTAAGAAAAATTGGATCTAGGTCTAGTTTCAGCGGGCTCTAATGGCATTGAACTATAGGCCAGTCTTTGTGCAGATAAGAAGGTGACAAGTTGTACACTATGTTTCATTCAGTTTGTTGTCTGTTCCATGTGAAATCCTGTTGTTTGTTGGACCGCAAAAAAGTAGTGTTTGTAATTCCTCTGAAATAAAACTGACAATAGATTTTCGTTCAAACTTTGTCCACTGAGTATTTATCACATGAGAAATCCAATTTTGAAATAAAAAAGGGGTGTGCCCATGCTCATTACGGAGCAGTGAGGCATTATTTAATGCTTATCAGAAGAAAGCATTCCCAGTAATTGTAAAATCTTTGTGACCGAGACTCTCGAGAAACTACAGTCAATACATTGCGTTGGACACAAATAAACATTTTGAGTTTGGTTTATACAGAAATCTGAAGTCTTGATTAAAATTTGAACCAAATTTCTTGACATGGTTACCAAACGGAAAACTAGAAAAGACCACAGTGTATCTGCTATTTTCCTTATTTATTCACTTTTCAGCAATAGAAATCAGGTAAGTCTTTACTCACACAAAGCTTGTGATTAGTTCATTCCAGTGACTGGAAAAAAAGGTGGGGTGCCCATGCTCTTTGGTGAGCTAGTACTGATGTAGTAGAAGTAAACTTTATTTCAACTCGGATTGAAGAGTAGCGCGTAAACACTAATATCTCCGAGAAATAAATAATAATAATAATATATGTACAATAAGTAGTGTATACATGCTCGTAGAATTAGATGTTGAAAATAATCAAATAAAAATCAGAGAAGTTAATCTAACTAGTTACAAAAGTAAGACAGTTGTTTCTAAAATAGGTTATATTGGTGGTAGTTCTAAGGTCATCGTTTAATGTATTCCATAATTTGACTTAATTTGGGGGCAAGAAATTTGAAGGATTTTTTCCCGAAATATGTAGCATTAACACGCGGTAATTGCAATTTGTTTGTACTTCTAAGCCCATTGTTGTTGGTTCTCGGTGTGAGTAATGCTGTTATATGCTGTTATATGCTTGAAACGACTTGTAAACCAAAATCAACATATTCAATTCAATTTCAATTCAATTTATTTGTTACATATCAAGAAATCTTCTCCTACTCAGGCCTCCAAGGTCCAGCTTTTCCAAAAGTACCTCATATGTGCTAACGTTATCAACAGGAATTATTCGTAAGGCATGTTTATTAAGGAGTTTTAATTTTTCCGAATTCCTAGCATCACAAAAATGCCGGATGGTACTACAGTATTGAAAATGTGGCATAATAAAAGCTTTGTAAAGCCGTGCTTTAGTTGAGCTGCTTAAAAAATGTCTAAATCTTTTAATGACTAATGAATTTGATTGTGTACCCTTGTGCAGATGTTAGAAATGTGCTTAGAAAAATTAAGTTTATTATCCAAATTGACACCCAGTAAATTAATACTCGTTTCCTTATCAATTTCCACATTCCCAATCTTAAAATTAAAATCGTATGTCTTTTTCCCTAAAATCATAGCTCGAAATTTTTCAGGGTTTGCCTTAAGACCATTTATAGCATACCAGTTAACAATAGAAATTAATTCGTTTTCCATTCTGAGGTGGAGTGTGATAGGGTCTTTGTCAGAATCATAGATTTGCTGATCATCCGCATAAATATTTAGTCTGGCATGCCTTACAAAGTAAAAAATATCATTGATAAAAATGTTAAATAAAAGGGGGCTCAAAACACTCCCTTGAGGAACCCCCCTTGTAAGGCTCATCCAAGGTGAAAAAGTGTCATCAGTTTTAACTCTTTGTTGCCTTCCATTCAGAAAATTGCTGAGAAGAGTGCAGGCTGGTTTGTTGAGACCATAAGCTTTGAGTTTGGCTAACA
>JAHPZR010036028.1:12500-17500 GCA_019787425.1 Platygyra sinensis
TTTTAAGCACGCTTACGTATACTAAATTTGATTGCGTGGCTCTGCTAGCTATGTTATAATATCGTCTAAGGCTATCTGTTTCGTTTTCACAGAGTCCACTTCTATCTCCAAAGACGTTACCTTGCTTTGAAGTCCTTTGACTGCTACGTTCAGCTCTTCCATTTTTGCTTCCACGTTGGAAAGCTTCGATAGCACCAAGTCTATTTTGGGTCCGAGTACTTCCATGACTCCGTCTTCGTCACTCGATATCTCAGTCGGAGAATTTGACTCTTTCAGTCTTTTGTCTTCTGGTGACGGCTCCGAATCGCTGCGATAGCTACTTTTCCTTTTTGGAGTAATAAATAATTTTTTTTCCATGGACGTTTCAACACAGTAGAAAATTGTCCGGTTTACGGAGCTTCGCAACACACGTCTACATTCTGTGACGCTCTCCCCAGTCCCTTTGATCATTTGTTGTAAAGTCAATCACTTGCGCGTGACTAAATAAATATTGCTATATGTGTTATATCAAATGTGAAACTTCTTTTTCTTCTAGTACATTCAACAATCAGTTTATGAGCTCGAAATTTCTGTCACGCTTTCAATTCAAAAGCGAATAATTCAGTATCATGTTTTCTCGCAATACCTCACCAGGTATTAAATCGGTGTTTATATAACAAAACTAAATAAAGAATAAAACTGAATATAGCGTTTTTTTGTGTAATCGTTCACTGCTTCTAATACAAATACAGATGAAAATATAATAATAACACCAAAGTTTCAACAATTTTCGAATTTTTCTTTTCTGCAAGGACTAACCACATTGCCATATTTAACAAGTTTTATAGCTATAGTTTTCCTTTTTTCTTTTGTTGACAGAACATAAATTGTCTTGGGAATAAACGTTTAAGAGTGATTCAATTGCATTCGATTACATGTACTCTTTAGATATTGCATTAAGACCTGGCCAAACAGACGCAATGACGCAAGTTAAATTATTATGTGGCAACATCGTTGCGCACAAAATGTTTCTTGCGTTTGCAGCATGGTCATGCATCCTGTTCCAATATGTTCTATTCTTTTTTTCATGCAGTGAAGGGGTGAAAATTATGTAACACGTGCTTGTCGTGCAAAATAGATGTGTTTCAATATGCTGCCCAAAGATGTTGTGTATGCTTGACTGAGTTTGATGATTCTCTTATTCAGCCAAGATAAAACACCTCCACCTCATCAGGTGTGAATGTGTAAGTCCCAGCCAGGATAGTTGTCCTGCCTTGTACTCCACTTGGAAGAGAGTAATACCTGCCAAAGTTTGTGTATGAACTAGTGATACTGTTTGCATTGTTAGCGATGTAGATGTCATGCCCTCCACCAAATGTTGGACCATAATCTGAGTACCTGTAAATTGCATTTGATGGTTTCGTCACCATGCTCTTAAATGGTCCAAGACTTTCTTTGTTGCGGAGTGAAAATATGAACGCATTGGAAGTAGCAGCGTATCCCCTGCTACTGGACTCTAAAGAAAAACAATACAAAGCAGAATAAGAATAACAGTTTAAACATGAAAACACGACCAATCGGGAAAGGAAAATCTATCAATTTCGTATTGCTTATACTAATTTATACAATGCGATAATCTTAAGTCGTCTTAAGAAGTTATTGATTTTTTACAATTTTACAAATTATCAACATTAATTTCCCGTTTGCATGGTAGACTAGTAGTAACCATAGATTAAAGAGTACTTTCGAGTATTGTTAATAGGTTAGGTATGTATCATAGATTTTGCATTTATAACAGCAATTTTACAGACATGAGTGTGTGAAGTGAAGCCTTAGAGCCAAGCTTGGCCTATAGCTGCCGGAGCTTATCCCGGTTTCTGTAGCATGAAACGGCTGGAAGTATTTTTACTTCCCCTGGACGGGATGCTAGTCCATCGCAGGTCACTCCCCTGCAATTTTGTTAGGTTTCCCCAACAATTCGCCGGTACCCATTTATACACCTGGGTGGAGAGAGGCACTGTGAGAGTAAAGTGTCTTGCCCAAGAACACCACACAATGTCCCCAGCCAGGGCGGAGTCGAGCGCACTAACCATGAGGCCACTGCGCCTCAGACATGGGTGAACACTTACGTAAATCCTGCGGAACCAGGTACTAATCTGAGCAGAATCCCTTGCTTATCTTGTTGTTGGAAGGAACTAGTGTTTTTACATGTTTTAAGACGGAAAGCAGAAACTACTTTCTATATTACACGCGACACGTAGTATGGATATTTGCACCGACAAATTTAACAACAAAGGTTTATACATAGATCAAATTTCCGACTGTAATTATGCAATCAAAGCTTAATTATAAAATAACACAGATATGTCAGACATTATTATCATCATTATCATCATTATCACCATTAGCATCATTAGTATCATTAGTATTGATAGTATCGATAGCATCATTAGTATCATTATTAGCATTATTAGCATTTTTAGCATCAGTATCATCAGTATCATCAATATGATCACCATTATCATCATTATCATCATTATCATCATCATCATCATCATCATCATCATCATCATCATCATTATCATCATTATCATCATTATCATCATTATCATCATTATCATCATTATCATCATTATCATCATTATCATTATTATCATTATTATCATTAGTATCATTATTATCACTGTCATTATTGTCATCATTATCATCCTTATTACCATTATCATCATTTATCATCATTATCATTGTCATCATTGTCATCATTGTCATCATTGTCATCATTGTCATCATTGTCATCATTATCATCGTTATCATCGTTATCATCGTGATCATTATTTTTATCATTGTTTTTTTTTTTTTTGGCGGGGAGGGGGGGGTGGGGGGGGAAATTGGTGTCCACGATGGATACATGCATAGACTGATAAATTCACAGGTCTCAAATTTCTATGCATTACGCGATTAGAACTGCGCTCTGTCGAACACAATAAAACACCTTACGAAACTCTCTTGGAAAAGTCGGGCTGACAGTCTTGTCATAATCTCAAACAAAGCTAAAAAGTGTTGTGATTATGACATAATTTATCTCCTGTTAGTAATAAAAAGATTTAGGCCAGCCTAAAAGCGTAGCCCCTTGGCCGGGTTGTTCAGAGCCCGATTAAACTAGCCCAGGAAAAGATAGAACTTTGATTTGAGTTGTGTAACTTTGCGGTGAGGTTTTCTGTTTATTGTTTGGTTTTCTGTTTTGAGTTTTATAATCATCATATACACAAAACAAAGCAGCAAAAAAAAAAAACCATTTGTATAAATGAAAAAGTTATAATTGGAATAAATTTTAATCCTGGGCTAGCGTTAACCAGTTTCCGAACAATACTGCCTTGTTTTCAACAAGTTAACCTGACATGAGCCCGCGATGCAATCGAAAACAAGCACTTGATCACCGGTCAACTTCAAAAAACGTGACCTCGATGAGTTGTAGACTTAAGTCCGCGATATGGTCACGTTATAATGGTCAGCAGATACCTTATTTTGACAGGTACGTGTCACTTGATCATAACATGGATGTCCAATATCAAAGAAGTACACGGTAAATCAAGGCTGCATGTCTCTGTCAACCAATTATTCGGAGGATGGCCGCCATGTTGCGCGACTCCGTCGTCGACGCCGTCGCCGTCGCGGTCGCCGTTGTGTTTACGCGCCCACGAGTAATGCCGCTAGCCATGATAACCATGAGAAAATCAACTCGTGGGTTTCCTTTTCTTTCCTATATGAGTATGGGGCTCTGCTTGGCGGCCTTTCGGGCCGCCGGAGCTCCGCTATTATTGGGGAAAAACTCTATACTCGAGCCCTCAGTTGAAAATTTGCGTTACTTACACTCCATTGATCTTAACATGTAGAAGTATGCGTTGTGATTTTTCCTTATACTGTGTCCTCCACTTAAACAGGTTTAGAGTAGTATTTAAGGTAGCGGAAATCCCATGAAACAAACAGACAACCAAACAAACAAAAAATTATTCGACACCTGGTTTAAGAGATCGTCTGCTGTTTTTGACAAAATTTTCCCTCATATTTTTTGGGTCGTTATAATAAATTGTCAATAGCGCAAAACACGCACGTTACATAATTATTATGGCTACGATAGTCATCTGGAAATGGTGTACTATACTACAACGTACAGTCCATTAAAATTGAAAGAAATGAAGAAACTAATGATATTATTTACCCCAAGGTACATCAGTGTATCCTCCAAACACGTACTGTCCATTTTTGATGATGGTAACCGTGTCACGTTTCCCATCACACCTGCTGTGGAATGTACTGGAAGCCCAGCCGTGAGTGGAGGCGCGGTAACACAGCACCCAACGAGGACTGCTTCCAACAGCAGGTGTCAGGAATTCATGAAGGCGACTTTGATAAAATGCATTTCCTGTTAGTATAGCTGAATTCGTCCAGAAACCTGAAAAAGAAAAAAAAAACATGCTTGATTTTTTTTCTCAATCAAACACGATGCCATGGAAAAATGTTGGCTTCGAATATATACATTAATTAAATTCTCAACCTCGGATAATGCAGTTCTAGCTTTCTGATTGGTTCACTGTAACTCGGTTACCAGCCATTATACCTACGTTTGACCTTATATGGAAATCAATGAGGTAGAGACAAATGTTTTTGTGGGAAGCCAAGTTTCGTCGACAAGAAATTGGATTAGAAAAAAAAAACAATTCGGGTGAGCTGTCTACAAAAGAAAAACAAGAATTTACGGACAATTCCGTCCCAGTAACAATGAGAATATCCAACGGTACGTATCCGTTAAGTTTCCCTTGAAAATTGCAAACTTTCAAATATTGGTCTTCGTGCTACCGAATATTCGAAACCGATAAAAGAAATGCCAAAAAAGAACTGAATGTTTTTTGGAGAGGTTTTGCACTTCTGCGAGGAAGAAAGATGTCACACTGTCAATTTACAAAAGTTCATCAATGAAGTTCCTCTGCATGAGAGCCGCCATTGATTGTTTCCTTCGCTCG
>JAHPZR010036028.1:22500-32483 GCA_019787425.1 Platygyra sinensis
CACGCTGTTATCTGCCTCATCTGTCGTCGACCTTAGCTCTTCCCTGGTTGTCATTCCGATAGAGGAAACTTCATTGCAGTAATCTTCGGTGGTTACAAAGATTGTCCTTCCAGCGAGCCTCTCTCTGTGCCTACCATTTTGGCACTCCACTGCAATGAATTTGATTAGGAGCGATTTATCTTTGGAATCGGGCAGGAATTTCCGCCATTGATGTATCTTGTGGTGTATCTTCATGTTTCTGAATTCATGACCGCTTAATGAGCCTCTCCTCTCTGTCTCGGGGCTCTTGATCGAATTAACTCTATAAACGTCGAAGACCACGTCAATACGCTGGCTATCTGTTCCTTCATTCAAAACCATGTACATCAAACTTTTAGCTACTTCAACAGATGTTTTCTGGTCGCCTCTTATTTTCTGGGTCATTGCCATTCACGCCGTCCATATTCGTGCGCACGGCTGTGGAATCATTTCAGCTACTGTCATATCTTTTTTTTTTTCTGGAGCTCCTTGGCAAGTGATGCTTTGTTGGGTTTCCTCAGCGATCCATCAGTCGAAAAATGGCCCAGGGGAGAGGAGGGGAGAGCAATAATCATCATTTGAGCAAACAGTGCAAGATCCGCGTTAATTATTACTTCCTTGCTTGTCTCAGCACGATATCTTTGAATATCTGCACCATAACTTCGTGAACTGTAGCCATGTCACTAGCAGATGCGTCAATAGTCGGCAGATATCCGATGACATTCTGCGAGACTTGAACTTTGTTACGAACGGAAATATTGAATCCTGTCAAGCTACTGCCTTTCTGCTTCTCCCTTGCATGAAGTCGCACTAAGATCCAAGGCAAATTCTTCTTTCTTGCTTCCGCTAAGATCTCTTCAGCTTTGACCTCGACGAATGTTCTCCGCGTAGACCTCAGCGATCACCAGCGTTGTACGAAGGGACAACCGAGATTACTGAAAAATCAATGCTTCTTTTCCTTGTCCTAGCTTACTCGATTCCAGGGGCCCGAGGGAGGTTTGCAGCAAAATGCCTGGCTTGGATAGCAGTGCCATTAACTCGATGCGATGTTCCTGCTCTAGAAAGGGTTTCTTCTAGTCTATCAATGTTATCTCACGCAAGCGTTGTGTTGACATAGGCCTGAATATTTTCAGGCAAAGGAACCTCACTATAAGGCGTCAAGGCCATTTTTTGTAGGCAATTTGAGAATACACGATCCCATGCCCACATCAGTTTATCATCTGAATAAGTTGAACATTGTTTGCAAAGATTTTACTGCGTACGGTAGCAGTATTTGTTTTGGGGTTTTTGTCTTCCTCAAGTTGCCCGGTATATGATGTCCTGCGCAAAAGAGTTGGCAAGTTGCCGGACACGATGAGGATATTGCGTTGTGATTTCTGTGTTGCCAGTTAGGAGACAGCAAAGCAAAAGCATCTAGGTCTGGTGGGAGATTGACTGCATTCTCACACACGGAACTGCAACACGGATATCCAGGCCAATTTGCTGTATTTCGTTGACTTTAGGTGGAGTATCCCTGTTGTCTAATTGCTGAGATAACGTTATCATCTCTGTGGCCAGTTGGGAAGAACAAAAGGCTTCTTATTGTTCAGGAGATCTTCAAATTGCAACAAGTCACCGCGTTCTTTGGAAGTCATTTTTCGTTGATTCGGATATTCCAGTAGCGCCCATTGATCGCATGTAGATCATTAGCTTCTCTCTCAGATCAACCATCTTAACAAGACTGGGACTTGCTCATAAATCTGATCGAATAAACTCAAACAGTTTGTCATAAGCTTGAGACACTAAATTACAGTAACTGGTTTCATCCGAATCAGGCTCATCGTCCAAGTCTGAGTACTAGCATGCTTTATCTGGTAGCGTTTTATCTCGATAGCACTGACCATGGTACCATGCTTCAGCTTCTCCCGAATCACGGGATGCAAGGCCAGCAGATTCTGCCATCACCTGCAACAATAGCAGTTTTTCTAATGGAGGCATCTGCACGCTAGTTAACAAACTGGGTCAAAGGTTCGCGTGTGCTTGCATCTTTTTTATATGCCGTCGTCGTTTGGCACAAAATGCATATGCCCGGATACGTTCTGCTCGTGCTTGGTTCTTCCCGTCGGGGTCTTTGCTCTTCGCTTTCCACATTAAATTCAGGAATCTGTGAAGCAGCCGCCGTTGTTTGAGAAATGCTTTCCAAGGTGTACATAGTAGTCAAGTTTGTTCTCGAGATTAAAGTCGTCGATCAGCAACTCTATAATGTTTTTAAGTATTTTATTCACTAAACGTAAAAACAAAACTTTCAAAGTGTTGCTTACGACTTTCAAAAGCCTAATTCAATAAAAAGTGTCAAAAATGTGTAAATTTGACGAGAACTTTGAAGTACTTACCATGCAGCGAAGCCCCTATCTTTGGAACTTACCCACGATGCCATTCGAGTTTGAGCTGTATGGCATCAGTCAAGTTTTTCTTTTTCAAATCAGCTAATAAAATTTTCTTTTTTAACCAAAAAATGTTTAGAAATTAGATAAAGAACGCATTTAAAATAATTATTTTATAGTCAGCCTCGTTTCCATGTAAGAGCAATCTTTGAAAAAAAAGAAGTGCAAAAAAAAAAAAAAATGAAAGCTACTTTTTCACGATTGCTATCAAGTAAATTTGAAAAGGCCTTCATACAACCTTTCATCAGATATCACTCACGTTTTCTCCCCCTTCGTGGTACCGGGAACCTGCCCTGGCCCATGGACTAATACTGTATTGGTTCCTCAAAGCCTCTATGGAGGTTTTTCTGGAGATGCACACTATCTTTGAACATTGATCAGAGATTATTCTGTACAAGTTTGATTCAACAGAGTACAACAGTTGGAATTGTTTTACTTGTTCTAGTTGATACTGTCAACACCACATACGTCTCCGAATATAGCAATTTCCATGACCGGGAAACATGGATAAATTAAGCTTAGAAACGTTGCACCTTCGGAAGTGTGAAAAGGAATATTGGTAGTCAAACTAGCCAAGGATATGTTGTTGGCAAATAATGAAAAGAAAATCAACACTGAAACATTTTCTGAACGAGAGCTTTCCCAGGGAAAAGCTGTGTACCAACACGGCTGCACTTGAAATCACTCCCTTATACTAGTTCTCACCCAGCCGGGCCTAGTAAGGTCGACGTCAATGACCGAAGCTTGTTGGAAGCTTTGCATATATTAGTTAAGAGCCAGTGCTTTGAGAACTAAGAAAACCTTGAGGAAAAAAAGTCCAAGGGAAGCCTCGTTCAAATAATTGTAGTTATCATTACTGCCGTTATACGCATTGTTGCATAAGATATATCCATCCATAATTGATTCTTACCCTGCTTAACGTAACGCAAAGTTGTCAGTGCAGTAACAGATCCCAGCTTGTTGGTGGCCTTACACTGATAAGGACCAACGTCTTGAGGACTAAACTTGGAGATATTCAGTGTGCCATTGGTAACAGTGGTTCGACCTTGTGGTAACGGCACAAGTCCTCTTGACCAAACAATTATTGGCGGCGGAAAACCAAAGGCTTGGCAGGAAACCGAAGTGTGTGAATTTGCTGTTACTTCTATTACTCTGTCTGGGGTTTTAATGAACTGTGGAGAAACTGAAATGATAACAGAAAAAAACATACGTTCATAATGCACGGGACTTGATTAACCGTCACTGTGTGATGTAATGTTTAGTATTTATTCTTACTATCTTGTGCCTTCTTTCCTAGTTTTTGTACGTACAGTACAGTATTTTAAGGGGTAGTAAAAATAAAGGGGTCCGTGGACCCTGTCAAATGAAAGGGGGTCTATGGACCCAGTCCATATTTTGAGGAACACGGTCCATGGGCCTGTTCCTCTGTCTTGTACTCTCCCTGAGCTGGAGGTCTGTGAGGTATAAAGTTCAAGGAGTACTTGATTATTTGCATGGAAACTTCTCTATTCCAGACAATGGTTTCGAATCTAACATCGAATGATTCGAAAGTGACAATAACAATGATTTAACATACGGATACCGCCTCAGGAGCCAGATTTATTTGAGAATTTGCCGCTATCAAAGTTGAAGAAGCAGAGGAGCGAGATATTTGCGATTCTAGAGCAGCAGGAAAGCCTTAGTAATAACTATTCTGTCGATGTTTCCGAGTGGACAAAACACTTAACCCAGCCGAAGGTCATGAACAATGAGATTCAGCAACATCTGTTAGGACTAAGTGATTTGTCATAGATCTTCTCAGTTGTGTGAAATCAGGCCTAATAAGGTTTACAGTGAGTGATATTCTATAATTCCTTATCTCTTTTTGGCCTTCATGGTTAATAACGTTTCTAACTTTGGTTATAGCACGACACAATTGTTAATAATTAAATTCTTAAAATGGTTTCATGTTGTATCAAACGCCTTACCAGCTGCATTCAAAATAAAATGATCGTAACGCTTTTTGCAGAAAGTGATTATGCTAAAAAGATAAAAGCTTAGGACGCTTTAAATTAGCTCGGTCTAAATTTTCTGAAATCCAATTTGGACTCCAAAGGGTTAAATTCAGATCTATAGACACAGCAAAAAAACAGTTACAAGGTAACTGCTATGTCGTCTTCTTTTCAAATTCTCATGCAGTTTCGCTTAACGAACACCGTAACGAAGATGTACTTCTCACGGCATGGTTTTACCTCGCTGTTGAATAGAAGAGCGATTTTATTTAAGACATCTCCCGGGATTATTGATAACAGATAATAATAAGGAGACGTGAAGATAAGGAGTCCTATTGGATATGTGTAATGAGATTAAAATATATATTGAAAAATCACTCGGCCGGGTCAGACTCTCTGGCTTAGGATGCAGTCCCACCTTTTGCGTGCTTCTCGTCCCCAGGAGTTCGCGCGGCCAGTTTTTTTTTTAGCAGTTTCTTTCGCGTCATGCACGACGTAACAAGGAAGAGAGGGACTACTCGCGTTCATTTCCAATACAGGCAGCTTAATCTAAGCCCCGATCCAAGGCCTGGCGAAATTTTACCCAATAAAAGTTGCACAACTGATGATCTTGTTATTTAATTTGTTCTCCTAACCCTTTTCGTCGCCTGTTCGTAGAGGCAAATCCGTCTGGTCAGTCCATACGAGCAAGAACACTTAAACAAGTAAACACCGATTTGCGACTGGATTTGATTATAATGGACAGAATTGTCTGTTAGGGTACATGGTTTAATCCTCCAAACATCTTACCTTCAACGAAAAGTTTCACCATTTTCTTCACTTCTCCCAAGACATTAGCAGCCGAGCAAACGTAACTCCCCGTGTCATTGTAACCAGCACTCTTGATCTGAAGCTTGTTATCTTGACCGTCAGTATTCACCAGTCCTGTTCCACCTATTTTACTCCAGGATACACTAGGCTTTGGATTACCATTAGCTGAGCAGTAAAACATGGCGGTCTGGTTCTGAGTTACCGTGAGTGACGTAGGAGATACAATCACTTCTGGAGCAAATATTGACTCTCCCGCATCACCTTTGGGTCCCGGAGCTCCCACGTTACCTTAAATGAACAAAAAAATATGTAAATAAAAGCAAAAGTAAAAACGACAAGTCTTGGCAATGACATCAATTGACTGAATGTGTCGTAGGTATTACTGTACTAGAGTCATTCAAGGCTAAATAAATAAATGAAAGCCGCCATTTGGCGCGAAAATATGTTCGGACTGCGGACATTATCTGTTCCGAGCAACAAACAGCGTTCCGAGAGCGAAGCTCGCGTAAAACTGTGAGTCTCGATCTGCGACAAGAACATTTGCGTCGGAAAGTAAGGTTAAGCCGATATTTGTTTATTTTAACTGATTTTTAGAAGTTTTTATGTTCCATTCCTGAGATCAATCTGTGTAAACAATTATTTTTGGGACTGAGAAAAGTTTATGTCACAAACATTTTGTTTATTGGGCTTGTTAAATTCGGGACAAAGTAATGATTTTTTTTACCATAGAGGAATTTCAATTCCAATTTTGTGTTTGGTTTAGCTTCGCTCGACTGCTGACTCGAGATTGCTCGAGAATTTTTCTGATTTATTTTCTGATAAACGAAACGGCTTTTTCTTTCCGCTTGTTTTTTCTTTCTTCTTCTCGCACCTGTAGAATACCTCGACAAGACGTTTCATTCTTTATATTATATAAACACGAGTGTTTTACTGGAAAATATACCACTCGTAAATTACATAAAAACTCCATCCGGGGCCCGAGTGGTTTACGGTCTATTTTTCATAATCTCACACGTGAGTTTATCGATGATTTCATTGCTATCAAGTTTGTCTCTTAAATTGTACTTAAATTCGTTGGTGTATCATCGAAACATCTTCGGGTCTTCCTCGACAGTCTTCGGCAATCTTCGGAAATCTTCGGACATCTTCGAAAATTTTGGGAAATTCTCGGAAAATGTTCGGGAACGTTCGTCTGGCCTTCGGAACAATTTTGGAAAATCTTCGGAAATCTTCGGAAGGTGGTCAGAAATCTTCGGAAAATCATCACAAACGGCGTCATCAATATGTTTATATATAATAAAAAGAACATAACACGTTAGCTCGAAGATATGGATTTTATGTTCTCGTAGCAAGAACAATATCTCACGAGTGAGCGCAGCTCACTCGTGAGATATTGTTCTCGCCACTCGAACATAAAATTCATATCTTCTCGCCACCGCGTATATCTTTCGCCAAGTCACGTAAAACATTATCTTAATTCTCAAAACTTTCCGCCACATGATTTTAAAACACAGAGAGAAAAACTTTGAAATGATGACGTAAACCGTGCGTCTATCCTATCATAAGTGAGAACCAATCACAATGCGAGAATTAGTAACTTGGGTTTTTAAATAAAACTCATGCAATGGAAACAGAATTAGAAAGAACTGTTGACGTAATGATGGCACGAGCAAAGGGAATTTACTTTTGATAATCAAAGTTAACAAGTTATTTTCCTTTTTCTCGTCGCGGTGTTTTCTGAAAGAAATAGAAAACATGTTCTCTTTGTTTCTATCGAGTTATACAAACACTCGTCAAAGTTTGGGAGTACTCGAAAAAGCTGTGGAAACACTCGCCCACGGCTCGTGTTCCCCGCAGCATTTCTCGTTCTCTCAAACTTCCACTCGTGTTTCTGTAACTCGATATTATTATGGCTCCTGATTATTATTATTATTATTATTATTATTATTATTATTATTATTATTATTATTTCTTAACAAATATGTCGCCCCATTCTCTCCGAGACGAATATCACCTTTTTCTCACCTTTTTCTCCTTTGATTCCAGGTATTCCAAGATCTCCCTTTATTCCTTGTTTACCAGGTTCACCTGGCACTCCCATAATGCCTTTCGTTCCTTTTTTACCCTTAGTTCCTTTGGATCCTCGTTTACCACGACTCCCTTGATTTCCTTTTGGTCCGGGGGGCCCTGCTAGACACACTTTATTTGGCGCGAGGCAGTAAGACTCCACAGACTCCGCAACAATCAACTTCAAGTATCTCTTGAGACCATCACCGGCTTCGACTAAATGAAAATCGCTGTGGTTCGTTTTCAAGCTGCGACGGACAATTTTAGCCGCGTATTTTGAGCCTGTAAAAGTTTAGATTAAGTTTTATATATGACGTGACGTGATAAAATCCATGTTTTTTCTGTATTAATTTAAAATTTTTGACTGATCAAATGCAAGATTCTTTTAGCAATAACAATACAGAGACAACTGACAAGTTAGGAGAACATATCGAGTCATCAATTTGAGTAACCAATAAATGTGTTTGACAATAACTGGGAAATCAAGGTTAATAGATCGTTTCCTGAACCCTCGTGCAATTGAAATATTTCGTATGAACATCAGTTTGTTTGCATAAAGATAAATCAAAGGGAACTCATTTCCATATGAATGGTTTCCTCATAAAGATTTCATAATTATTCGAGCCAACGGATTAAAAAACAAAATACTAGCCGGGGCACAAGACTATGGAATGCCTCTGGCATTTCGAGGAAAGCATGTTATTCAAATCTTTTGCCTTGGATGATAAAAGAAGATATCTATGATGATGACCAGAAAAAGCTACATGTAATTAAATGAAACCGTTTTGTGATATGCCATCATGCTACTGACTCTTCTAATAGTTGACAATCAGAATCTAACAAGACTGTAGGACTTTAACAACGAAGTCCTTATTCTTACATCACTCATTGATCACTTACCACTGAGCGCATCAATTTTTTCTTTCACCCAAGCTAGGCGAGTGTCTTTGTCCTCTTTTAGAGCATTTTTAATTTGCTGAATTTCCAGGGTGAATTTTGAGTCCAGCATTTTCGTGTCATGGACGACTGTCTCAGTTCTTACAAACAGCGCGACCGTCAACAGAATCGCGCCAATAGACAAAACGGAGGAAGCCCTGTAAAGACTTGTACTGCCGTTACTTTTCTCTGTGGCTATAATTTTCGCCTCTTTAGCGCAGTCATCCATCGCTCCTTTGCTGTTGAATTGTGAGGGGAGATAGGAAACAGTGGAATTTTGCTGATACGCGTAAGCTGTACGTGATCTATGATTCAGCAGGTCCAGACGGGCAAGGAAATATAATGAACATCCTCAGTATTGCATTACAGGAAAAATAGTATCATGCCAAAAATAACAATCCATTCACTTTTAACTCTTCTGAATTTGTTTATTTTAGTGTATGTGTGTGTGTATTTTTTTTTTAATTTAGCTGTTTCTTTAGGAGGGTGCCATGGGTTTACTGAGGCGGTTCGGGAGTTCGAGTTATCCTGTGACCTGGGAAAGAAATGACTGGAAAACGGGAAATTACAAGGAGTGCAATTCAACCAGGTCTATTTCAGTTTAGAGAAACAGTAGACAACGGTGTTTCACCTTCAGGAAAACAGAACATATCTGAAAAGAATACGAACAGGGTCTAAGCTATCATAGGATACTCAGTTCCATGGATTCAACGAGTTCTTATTTAAGTTATCTTGCTGTCCGTGCGTCTTCAAGATACGATTTTTTTAGTTAAAGGATAAAAAACTACCGATTTACATGGCTAAGTCACTGATCTTGTATTATCGTCAAGACCACAACAACAAACCAATGCAAAAGGGTGCCGGATCTTTGGAGACCTGGATCAGTTGACATCAAAAGATACTATGCAAAAAACGGTAGACTGATTCCCACGACGAAGAGCGGGAGAAAAATAAATAAAACAGCGATGAAATTAAACCAAGTACAATATGTTTGTCCGATATTTCGGTTTGAAAAATAACCTTCTACGGGGGCTAAAAGAAAATGAACATTCATTTTCTGCTAGCCCCCGTAGAAGCTAAGGTTTGTTTTTCAAACCGAAATATCGGGCAAACATATTGTACTTGTTTTAATTTCATCGCTGTTTTATTTCTTTTCCTCTCTTCGTCGTGGGAATCAGTCTACCGTTTTCTGCATAAATCACTGATTGCTGTAATAAAAATTAAAAGTAAAAAGAAAGGTATTTTTCATAAAATCTGGCAGCTAAAGCCAGTCTGAGCTTATTAATTAATTAATTAATTAATTAATTAATTCATTCATTCATTCGTTTATTTATTTATTTATTTATTTATTTATTTATTTTTAAACCGCAGATTTCCTCTTCTTTCACTGTAATCAGCAGACTCCGACTTCAAATTTTAAGTATTTTAAGGTCAAATTATACCTTCAGGTTAGGGGTGTCTCGCGTGCAATTAACCAATACAGAGCGTCCGGATTAGACTGTAGATGCCTAAACCCCTATATCAAATTAAAGCTTATAGGACTGGCTATCACGACTTCTAAATGCGAGCGCCCGCATCACCCTTTGAACGTTACATATCAAGCGAATTTTGTTTTTTGCTTATTTAATGCGTCCTTCAGTTTCCAGGCCCAAAGCGCTAAAAGAACAATTTTAGTGAAAAGTTTCAAAACATTTCGAAATATGGAGTGATCGTGCAAAAATCGCTCTTGGAAAAAAAA
>JAHPZR010036030.1:0-5000 GCA_019787425.1 Platygyra sinensis
TGTTATATAGTGATAAGGAAAGCAAGCGCTCCATGCGTTTTGGTGATTTCCTCGCGTTTCTGTATTGTCTGATGTAAACGCATTCTACAAATCTAAGTTGTTGGCAGGATGGATAACGCTGTCCTATCCATAACTGCTATCTGGTGGATAAAATGTTGTCAAAACAAACTTAGCAAGCGATTGCATTCATTTACATGTAAAATTAAGTACTGAAACTGGGACGTCCTTTAGGAATGGGTAAATAGCTACCACGAAATCGCTCACTGTTGGGAGTACCTTCCTAGGTTCTTATTTGTTTTCTTCAACGCCAGTGGCTCGGCTTGTTTATGACAAGGGTGATGCCTCTCTTGAGGAAAATAATGATCATAACTTTATTTAAGTGTCGAGTGTACTTAGCACTGTAGTGCTATTTGGGGACACTAAAATAATAAATAACGAAATGTTGCAAATGAAAAGAAAAAAAAAAAAAGAGAGAACAAACAAGAGACCAACGATTAATAATGCAAGCTTCACAATTTCCTTTAATTCTTTTAATCAATGAGCACAGATGCTGATGAGTGCGCCAGCGGCGTACACAACTGTCACAGTGCAGCTTCATGTAAAAACACTGTTGGATCCTTCCGCTGTTCTTGTAACCATCCTTATACTGGAGATGGAAAAACGTGCATCTATTCAGCGGGAGGTAAACATTTCACTTTCATTCTGTATTGCTGTGCAATATTGGATATGGCATATTTCTGCGATATAGTGAAGAGCAATATACTTTATTTCATGCTACATACCACTTATTAACCGAGAGTGAGGTCATTACAGGGAAATCTCAGACCGAGGCCTTGATGTATTGACCAAGCGATAGCGGGGGTCAATACATCACAAGGTCGAGGTCTGAGATTTCCCTGTAATGACCGAACGGACGAGGTTAAAAAGATATTTGTGATATGGCCTTTATAGCGACAATACAATAAAAACACCGCAAGTAAATTTTTGACATCTGCTTGCGCACGCAAGAGGTCATTCGAGGTCTTGTTCACTGAACCGAAAGAAGTATCGGTATGCTAGTTTTTCCTTCAGTTATTGAAAATATAATTGTACTTTGTCTATATTTTTTGTCGTTTTCGCCCAGCGCGCTCGTAGCTTTTACTTAGAACTTAAAAGAACCGTCTAGTCGAGAAATTTTCATAACGCCCGGTCATTACAAGAAGATCTTGCCCACTCAGCAGCCAATCAGAGGCGCGCGTACTATTTTTGCCATACTTATCAATTATTCACCGAAATGGAGGTAAATATCCACCACTTTCACCGACACTGAGGTGAATAATTGTTTTAGTATATACCACACAAGCTGAATAACTAGCGGCCCAAAGTGTAACTTTAGTTTGTGACAAAATACTGACAAAAGCCATTTTATTTTTGTTCTGCTGCTCGTAGGTAAATAGTACTTGGCTTATCCCCTCCGAGCTAGCCAATCAGGGCGCGCGAAAAGCACTATTCACTTGTGTGGTGTATACTAAAATAAAATATGTTATATTCTACTTCTGGCTACTTCTGAATGTTCATAATGGAGAAAATGGAAATAAAGTTAATGTTTTTTTTTTAATTATCTGAATTGACTAGGTTGATTTTTTTTTTCTTTTTTCAAAAACTAGACTTCTCCACACTTTTAACAAATATACTACAAAACGATACAAAGCGAAGACAAACAAATCAAGCGGTCTATGTCGATCCGTGAAAGCTTACACAGGTGACCATAAACCACCTACAAATTTGGTTTTCATACACCGAATTATTTTCTGGAAATTCAGAAACCACGCTTCTCTTGTAATTGTTATTGACCTTCCCCTCCTTCCTTGCAAAATAAAATGATGAAACGGAACATAACATTTTTATCTTCACTAAGAATTGTGTGAGACAAAAACAATCGATGATATGCTTTCTATCATCAATAGTCTCTAAACAAACTCATTTGACTTCTTAGACTTAATTGCTTTTATGTTCTTTTGTTTCTCTCAGAATGTCAGAACTATCAATCTTTGACCAGTGCTTACAGAAACGTGAATTACACCCACCACAACATCTCATGTGACAGGTCACTTGGTCCTGCCTGGTTCCGTTTCCAAGGGGCTGCGGGAACTCGAATGCCTACCTCATGTCCACCTTCATGGAGATGTAATACCCATGCGACCGGCTGGTTACATGGTATACATCCTACAGTGGCTGACGGTAGAGTAACCAGGCAGGTCTGCTTTCACTGGAGTTCAAACTGTTGTCTCTGGTCCAGAAACATTGAAATGAGAAATTGCGGCTCTTTCTACGTCTATTACTTTAACGGTACAACGTACTGTAGCCTACGTTATTGTGGCACTGACTAAATTATAACATATACGTAGTTAGTAAACCTCAAATTTAACCATTAACGAAAGAAGATTGAAGTGACTTGCAAACGTCGATACCTCTGTCTGCCTCGGCACTAAAAATAAGGAAACAAATCATCGATCTTTATCGAGATTCAAGTTGTACACTTTTAATTTGTAATCGTTATTCCAGATTGATAGTGACACTTCCTGTACTGAAATAATTAGGAATGACATTAGTTGTTACAAAAATAAATTTGAAAAATTTTATAGTTTCAGTTTATTTTGATGTGGAATAATTATTGCTAGTTATTATCCAAATTACATACACTGTACGAATTCCGATTTTCTGATTGGTTCATTTGTGCCACGTGACACTGGGTTATGACAAAACAGCCACCTTGACGTCATTATCGCGGTGTAATAGCCGTGGTGTAAATTTAATACACCACTGTCATTACACCATGGCTTCGGCTGACTCAAAGTTTGACGATTTTTGTTTGCAGTGTATTGAATTCGTATAATGAAAATGTTAACGCACTCACTGCTCGTGAATTATCGGGATTTACCTGCACTCGTTCACTAACAATGAACTCGAAATTTTCAATACCGCACTCGCGGTATTGAAACTTCTCGTTCATTGTTAGTGAAATCGTGCAGGTAAATTCCGATAATTCACTCGCTGAGTGCGTTAACCTGTAATTAATCCATGATATGGTCATTTGAGGTTTACTGATGGTATGTTATCAGTTTAGTGATGAGCACATAGTTACTTGAATGCCTTAAAAAGCAACAAAGAAATAGAGGGTATCTGACATAATCGTATCTATAACAAAATTCTCGATCGTGATTGGTTCTTCGCGCGCCTATTTGTCACGTAATCAGCGCGATCACGTGGGTGTCCAATTACAGCCGTCCGATTTGAACTTTTTGTAATCGGACACCTGTAATTGGATACCCACGTGATTTTCACCCCAATTACGCGCGCTTCAATGGCTTCCTTAGCAATGTTTTCTACAGTTTTTAAAACTTAGGAAAAGCGCTACAGATGTTTTCGTTCAGAAGTTCTCAGAAGACATTTTCTTTTCCGAGATTTGTTATAGATACGATTAATTAGTAATTGGACCTTGTGTCGTACAATTCAGGGAGTAATCGTGCTCGTAATTTCAATCGGCCTCGCGCTTCGCGCTCGCCCGTTTTAAAATTACTTGCTCGATTACCCCCTGAATTGTACTCCACTCGGTCCAATTACTATTACTAATCATTATAGTGGACGATACGTTAGTTCATGTCGTAAGTCATGTCGCAGAGTAACCAGGCAGGTCTGCTTTCACTGGGATCGAAACTGTTGTTATCATAACACCAACATTAAAGTGAGAAAGTGCGGCTCTTTCTATGTCTATTACTTCAGTGGTACAGGAGCTTGGTGTCATAGTCGTTACTGTGGCACTGACTAAATCAAACATAAATTGATTCACAAAGCATATTATGGTAAACAAACTTTATAAGTAATGAGAAAAAAAATGGAAGTTAACTGACGTATTCCTAGTTTCGTGCCTTTATGCTACTTACGTCCTAGAACGTTGTCATCTCCAGAATCTAATCCTACTAAAGTCCTAATATTGCTAGCCTTTTGGCAATTTTTTTCAGCTTGGGACAGTCCTCCCAAGGAACATGTATTACATTTTTATTGCATCTGGTTTGACAACATTCAAATGAGAAACTGCGGGCATTTCTATGTTTACTATCTAAGTCCTTCATCCGCGGGATGCTCCCTCCGTTACTGAAGCACTGAATAATGTACGTAGTCAGCCTGAAAGGTTAACCAAAAGTTGACTGACTTTCTCAAATATCTGAGTGAACTTTAAACTTTTTCGGTGATTTCAGTTTTGATAAGGACATCAAAAGTGCTATCACAATTATTTCGTTATTTTTTTTCAGTGTTCCAGCACCTTTTTTGTCTACCTTAGTCCGTCGTGTAACAAATAAATAAATAAATAAATAAATAGATAAATAAATAAATAACTTACCCTGACCCTCAAGAAAATCTTCACATCATTCGTTTGAGAGGGGAAAAAAATTGATGTATGCTTTACGTTACTTTGTTGTTTCACTGAGCCGGCGTGACATAAAAGAAAAATAAATAATTTAAAACAATTATCATCACGTTAAGCCCTGGTCAAACGGCACGTGATAATCGATGATAGTTGATTCTCCCCTAACTATCATCAACTATCACCAACTATCATCCAAATGGTCAAACAGCCAAAGAATTTCGTGATAGTTAATGATAGTTCACCAGCAGTCGCGCAAGCAAAGTCACGAGAGCAGCGAGTTCCAAGCTAGCTCTTTCCGCTTAAAAATATGAACACTAAATGGCGTCCCGTAAGCTAAGACAAACTTGTAAAAGTATGAATTTTTCGCGACGAAAGAGGGTGGCAGCATGTTTTCTGACGGCTATCAGGCCAGTGATTATCAAAACAGCTGACCGAAAAACTATCAGGAACTATCATACGCGTGGTCAAACGAGAAAAAAACTATCATCGACTTTCATGAAGAATTTGAACAAGCTCAAACTGAATGATAATTTGTGGTTATTATTTAAGTCATATAGACATAACATTTCTTTTGTGTTTTGTATTATATGGA
>JAHPZR010036030.1:7500-25000 GCA_019787425.1 Platygyra sinensis
GCAAAAAGTATTTTAGTACAGTTGTGTTACTATATGACGAGAGAATTTCCATCGACATTCTCAAGAATCAACCGCGAAACGTCAATTCCTACAGAAAAGTGCTTCAAACTTGATCAAAAGCCGTGCGGCCGTGTCGGTGAAAGAAAATGCAATTTAAACGGAATCAGCTAGCACTACTCTTCGTCGTCACTTTTGATGAAAACTCTTCGCCTTTTCTGAGTATCCTGGATTGTAGTTACTGGGCCATTAAATATCTTGAACTGGCGCTCAGGGATGCTGCGAATGTCCACACCGGACAAAAAACCGCTCGGCTGTTTAAATTTGATGGTCCTTGAAGATGTATAATGTTAAAGGACAATTAAATTGATGCTGTGTAGCCCTTGGAATTACTGTATGAAGAAAGCACGCGCGTGCGTCAACAATGCTCGTAAACTTTAACATTTTGTTTTTATCAACGGCATCTTTTGCTACTGACGAAGGGAGTTATACCCGAAACGTCTCGTTCCCTTTAATATGGAACATGAAGCACTTTTTTAAAACACCTTTCTTCTTGAAGATGTATAAACTGGCTTGTGTTACCGCAAGAGAATTTGTTGATGTTAATTGATTGGTGTACTGCTCTGGTGTCAACAAATGCCTTTTAAATGGTGAAAGGACAGTGAAAGGAGACCTGCCTTCGGAAAGGGCCGAACCTCTCATGTATACTCCCTGAAAACTTCGCTGCAAGCACGACCAGAGTGTCAGGTTCATAATCGTGGCCATCTGTTTCCGATATCTATAAAAAACTTCAATTGCCAACAAGTAATCAAGGTCAGCAGCTGGTAAGTCCAAAACGTCTACTATGTTTCCTTTGTTTGCTAACGACAAATATCGCTAATATATTTTCATTTCACTAGCAGTTTTCCTTTCCTTTCGTGTATGAACGTTTCAATTTCTTCCTGAACAATTAAACTTAACTCGTTTGTAATTCGCTGATGTAACTTCATTTTTCCTTAAAATAGTATCTCATTAACTCTCTGAATGTTAATCGTCACTCATCGTCTTGTATCACAACGATTTTCAATGTAAATAAAGCAAAGCAGATTTTTTTTTTTTTACCGAGCATTGTTCTTGGCATTTTATTGATTACCATGGACTTCCACGTCTGAATTGCCCATTGAAGAACTTTCGAAGAATGTATAACAACTACTTGCGCTGATTTAAGAATATTTAGGTTCAGAGTATATGACCCAAACCAACGGGGTGAGAGGTTCTACAATCACGACAACAATTAACAAGTCGAGTTCGCACGAGCAAAAATACTGCGTCTAATGTCAGACATCGCGGTAGTCAGGATTAAAAGTTGTTGTTCAAAATAATCTGATATCTGGCCAATCCAGGATAGAAGACCGTTAGGCTGCTGTTAAAAGAAAAAGAGAACAAATGAAAGTACGCTCGTGTCATTTAACGACAAGGAAGTCCAGTTGGAGTTTTTCCTGAGGCCTTGATGAAACACTCTACACTTATCGTTTGTCATTTTGGTGGTATATCATTAAATTAGGTAGATAATTTTTTTTTTCTTATCGTGTGGTAAACTGAAGAGGCTGTATACTTTTTCTTAAGTATGTGCGTGATCCCAAGATCCTCATTATACGTCAAGGAGTGATAATATCAAACGATATACTGATCCCCACGGCGAAGAGAAGAAGAGAAAATTTTAATGCTGTTTTATTTCTTTTCCTCTCTTCGCCGTTGGGATCAGTCTACCGTTTTTTGCACAGTACCTTTTGATTTTAACTGATCCAGGTCTCCAAAGATCCATCACCCCATGACTTTGTCTTTGTCTTTATTGGTTTTCAACACTGTTACATTAATTAATTAATGTAATTTAAACAGATCCATCACCCCATTGAATTGGTTTGTCGTTGTGGTCTTGCCGATGTTAGAGGATCTGATAATATATACTTAATTAATGTATTGTCCCGATGGAAACAGCTTGTTTTGTTTTCCCGACAGTCCTGATGTTTCCCGAGACGAAGTCGAGGGAAACATCAGGACTCGAGGGAAAACAAAACTAACTAGTTTCCGGAGGGACCATACATTTTAGTGTTTTGTTGTATATTTAGACTTTCCCTTAGACAATCATATAGCAAAATTCGGCGTGCGGACAAGAGCTGCACATTTGTGTCCCGGTCGGCATATTTTTGAATTTGATCAAAGACACGTGACCAAGAATCAACGAATCACAGTACTCATTTTGTTGAGTGAAATTCTAGCTGTATAACGATTTCATATATGCACATTAGCGCAAGACACAACATTTACATGTTGGCTTTATTTGGTAAAAGAAAGTAAATGCGCTCGATATCTCTTGATCTTGGATTGAGTACTTTTTTTTCAAATCCTGTCTACGACGAATTTTGACCTGATGCATGGCTGTTGATTGAAAGAAACAGTATAGTGTTCCATTATTTCCTTAGTGAATAATGAGGTATGCAGTTCTCCACACTTCATCCTTCGTGAGCTTGCTAAAGAAGCGCAAAGAAAGGAAATCCCCAGTTTACATAAATAGACGGATTTTTCTTCGAGCATGCATGTTTTTGAAATATGCTGCGAAACGTAAATATCTAAAAGTACTAAGTTCAATGTCTAACAGCTTCTTTAGAAATTAAGAATTCTGAAGTTTAGGAAAATAATGGAAGGGTTAATAAATTAGAACAAAGTGACTCGCTAATGGCTGGTTTTAGTCTGTTTACCATACGTTAGACTGCAACAGTTCGTTTGTGGGAACAGATAATCAGCTTTTTGACCAAAAGATAGATATTCAAGGAAACGTCTTAAACGATTTGTTAGAACTGTTGTTTTGTAAAGAAACGTTCTTCGCTCAATGTTAATAAGCAATAAACCTTTTCATCGAACTCGAGAAACACAAGCTCAACCGAATTGATGGAAGAAACATAAGAACCTCACTACAAAAAACGTGTAGCTTTCTCGAAGTATAGCACGGCGTCTCCGAAGAAAAGTCCGGACGTGGGTAAATATGATTTGCGTGATAAGAAGCAGCATATGTTGCTTCTTATCACGCAAATCATATAGTTCTAGTGAAACAACCGGGCCCAGCGCCACAATATTTAAGGCAGGTAAGCAATATTTCACGGAAAAAATTCTTATTTTCCATATTTTGCCCCTCGAAAGCAAATATCGTGCAAAAACAATGCATAAGCACATGGCAAACAGCCTGGCAAACAACAGAGGTGTCAACATTAACAGAACAGGATTGGTTCTTTTAAAACAAAGGCTAACCGCCAGTGAACGGAAGTGGCCTGTCCGTTGAGCAGACGTTCGTGGGGAGGAACGTGTGACAAGCCTAAGAACGTCTGCGTGGGAGGCTAGGTATCATGCGGACGTCTGGGGAAAAGACTTCCGTTTCCGCCTAAAGCTAAAAATAACTTTAGTGGACTCGACATATCACAGCCAACGCCCCTCAATGTCCTCTCTGTCCCATCATTTTCTCTTGGTTTACAATGTGTGCAGGGTCAGTGTCACGTGATATGCAGTCTCAACATCAGACACAAAGCTATTGTTTCGGTTTTTGAAGTTCGCTGGCTTTCATAACCAGTCTACTCTACTAACTAAGATCAAGGCCTCGGGAAAAATTACAACTGGACTTCGTTGTCGTTTAAAAACACGAGCATACTTTTTTTTTGTTTCATTTTCTTTTAGCCGCAGTATAATGGTTTTCTATCTAAGACTGGCCAGAAACATAATTTTGAACAAGAAGTTTTAATCTTGAACACCGCGATTTGTGACGCCACGCACACTCGCTAAAATTTCCATAGGACAATTTCTCTGACTAAAAGAAACAATCGTCAGGAGAAAAGCAAAAAAAAAAAGCGTACATAATAGTCTACTGCTATGTGAGCTAGTCCTTAATGTGTAATTCTGTTCTCTGCCCGGGTGTCGCCCATAAAGGATCCGCATGCTCTTTGATGACGGCTAATTATTAACAATTATTCGCCGAAGGCGAAGTGAATATTAGTGAATATTCCCCGAGACGAAGTCGAGTGGAATATTCACCAATATTCACGAGCCTGAGGCGAATAATTGTTTTAGTATAATTACTCAGGTGATTATAGAAATACCTATAAAACAAAGGAATGTTAAATTTTACGTCAATCTGCCATTGTTGATAAGAGTTCATACCACGCTGCTCGCATCAACGTGTCACGCAATGCCTTTTTGAACTCGCGCTCTGAAGAAAAAAAACATTTTCTTTGACGTTCATACTGGGTAAAAACAAATCAAAATGTGGTTTATCGTGGTCTTTACTCTTATCCACACATCTGCGAAGTTGTAAATGTCATTCTTGTAAAATCTAAACTCAGTTTTACATTCATCATCTGTCATCTTGTCGAGGTCGAAGCGCTCGTAGTTTGTGTAGGGTAAATCCGGATTTTTAGGCTTGTGTAAATCGTAGAGTAGCACGGATTCTTCAGCGTTAATCAAACGGGAAGCATGAGCCAGGAGAATAGTGTCACGAATCTTAGGCATAGTTTTGAAAAAAAACTTTCGTTGACTTAACGATATTAAAACATCAATGGCCGTCGTCAACGTTCTCGCTCGTAAAATTCGTAATCTCGTATTAAATTCGTAATTTTGGCGGGAACGCCAACACGACGTAGCCCTGCTCGACCCAGACGTCTCACATTGCCATTGCCGTCGCCGTTGTCGGATCGTAAGGTCTCTAATGACAATTCCTGCACTGAAATAATTAGGAATGACATTAGATGTTACAAAAATAAATTGAAAAAGTTAATAATTTTCAGTTTACTATGATGTGAAATGTTTACTGCTAATTAATCCATGACATGGTAATTTGAGGTTTGCTGATGGCATATAATCAGTTTGTGATGAGCACATAGTTACTTGAATGCCTTAAAAAGCAACAAAGAAATAGAGGGTACTTAATCATTATAGTATACGATACTTTAATCATGTCGTTATATCTAGGGTACCATATTCCGTATGCACTTTTATTCGGAGAGATTAAAAAGCTTGGTCAATAAAGGATTTATTATTTGGCTTTTGGGGGAGTTTTTTCTCGCGGGACAAGGCGGGTAAACCCGATCGGGCAAGATAGCTCCCGCTCGGGTAGCCAATCACAACGCGCGATTTGGTTCATCTTGCCCGTTTAAGGAGCTAGCCATATTAAAATAAATCGTAATATTTGGCAAGTCAGTGTGAATATTCAGTAACTGGAAAGTAAAAAGGCATATTTAGAACAACTTGTTATCATCAATGTGGTAAACTCTGACATGCCTATCTATATTTAAAAAACGAAAAAAACAAAATGCCCGTAATAAAATCCTGGAAGCTGTTCTAATCACTGATCTACTATTATTGCCATCTCCTAGATCGAGAGGCCCGGTGGAAGAAGCCAGGTTATCGATGTTTCATTATTTTGTCATTAAAATGATATTCGACTCATTCCATTGTGGTTGGCTCGGTAGCCAGCTCAGAGCATCAGATTTTTTTTCCGATATTTGTTCTCTTTAACATAAATAGGCATATCAGAGTTTTAATCTCTGATAATGAACAACTTAGTAAATAAATGTTATAGTTACAGCCAATAGCATTTAAAATATAGTATAGCCGTGGTATAACTGAGATGGTCCAATACGAGAGTCTTTACAACGCTAATGCTTCTTCAGTAATCTGGAGACTCAAGATTTACTGAGACATTTTGCAATACTCAGGAACACCATAGTTAAGAATAAAATTGGAATTTGTTATGAAGTCCCGCCATCATTAAAGGAGTAAACAAAGATGCCAAGATTTAGGTTGGAAGGTCCACGACCATGCATGCACAATCTTTTGCTTTGCGCTCATTCACTATGCTTCAATTACGTAGCCAACACGTTTCTATGGGTTAGTTCCTCAGAACGGAGTAAACAACTATTGTGTTTTGTGCATGGTCAAGGCCAAAAAAGTGATAAAAAACTTACAACAAAGAACCCTGTCGGGTTTCTTAACCATCCCTCTCTATTAACTATGGGAAGAACAAAACATTCTACTACCATCATAGTAGTATTTGCACCCGGCAAAAAAAAAGGAAAAAAACAGTAACCACGGTGCTTAGTTCCCTTATAGCTTAAAATTTATTTGATTTTGATTTTATCTTTCGTATATCGTAAACCTGATCGCTGAAATCTCTTGGCTATTAATTCTAGAGCTTATTATAAACTAAAATGTAGTATATTTCGAATTTAAATTTTGTTTGGTATATAGTTTTACTGCAGATATTTGATTTATTTGATGAAATGAAGTTTGCCAGCTAAACGTTGCCGAATTGTCTTTCCATTGCTTCTGTGTGCTGAATGATAGAAGTCGAGTATAACTTTTACACGCGTCTTGAATTGTGAACTAAATAATAATGCTGCAGAGCCATACTTAACTCAACATCATGTTGAAGTACTGAAACGGGATTGACCATGAATTGTATTGAATCATTGGCAAAGCAAGGATTATTTAGTGTTCGGATAGCAGGGGCGTTGACATTGCCTGATTTCAAACCGTCAAGGACTAGGTACGAGTCTGTAAATTATGGGATAAGAAACTAAAGATCCACAAAGTCAGAAAGAGCACACTAAGATTCACAAAATCTCCAAGTTTGGTGTTAATCAGGTTAGTTTTGACTGAGATACAGCGATTTGAAAACGTCAAAATTAACAAAGAAATGTATATGGTCATCCGGACGCTGTGTCGGACAACATCTGGATGGCCATACATTCCTTTGTAAATTTTGACATTTTCAAATGACTGTATCTCAGCAGGAGCCAAACTACCTGATTAACACCAAACTTGGGGATTTTATGACTCTTAGTGTGCTCTTTCTTACTATGTGGATCAATAGTTGCTTATCCCATAATTTACACACTCGGACCTAGTCCTTCACGGTTTGAAATCAGGCAATTGCCCCAGGTTGCATTAGTCACAACATTCAAAATCAAGTATCATTCGTCTTTTTCTTGAAGAACTAGTAAGCAGTCCATCTAAACACAATACCACTGATGCCCAGTTTACGCGGGTCCAGACGAATTTTAGCACGAAATAACTTTTGTTCGTGGACCGCCCGTTTACATGCATCCGTGCAAATTCTGTTACAGATTGCAATGAACGGAATATTCAACGGCGGATATTCTGAAGCCGTATTACATTTATACAGCACATCGTGGAATGACCGTTAAAAGTACAGAAATCCATCAACTTTTCAATGTTTCCTTTTGGAAATACTGAACTGATTAGCATTTTCCTGCAGCTGTAAGGAATGAAACATCCTATTTATTCCCCATATTTCATAATTAGCTGCTTATGAAAAAACTGCTTGGGTATAGCCTCTTTGCATAAATGGCGCCAAAATTTGAATAACAATACTGATACATCCTTAGCCTCGCATTCATGTAAAAATTCCTTTGTCTTGAAACATGAATGTGAAGGTAATGATGTACAAAGCATTGCTCAATTTATGCGAAGGGTCTATTGCTTATTAACATTGAGCGAAGAACGTTTCTTTACAAAACAACAGTTCTAACAAATCGTTTAAGACGTTTCCTTGAATATCTATCTTTTGGTCAAAAAGCTGATTATCTGTTCCCGCAAACGAACTGTTGCAGTCTAACGTATGGTAAACAGACTAAAACCAGCCATTAGCGAGTCACTTTGTTCTAATTTATTAACCCTTCCATTATTTTCCTAAACTTCAGAATTCTTAATTTCTAAAGAAGCTGTTAGACATTGAACTTAGTACTTTTAGATATTTACGTTTCGCAGCATATTTCAAAAACATGCATGCTCGAAGAAAAATCCGTCTATTTATGTAAACTGGGGATTTCCTTTCTTTGCGCTTCTTTAGCAAGCTCACGAAGGATGAAGTGTGGAGAACTGCATACCTCATTATTCACTAAGGAAATAATGGAACACTATACTGTTTCTTTCAATCAACAGCCATGCATCAGGTCAAAATTCGTCGTAGACAGGATTTGAAAAAAAAGTACTCAATCCAAGATCAAGAGATATCGAGCGCATTTACTTTCTTTTACCAAATAAAGCCAACATGTAAATGTTGTGTCTTGCGCTAATGTGCATATATGAAATCGTTATACA
The DNA here is from genome assembly GCA_019787425.1 of Platygyra sinensis. Taxonomy (NCBI): domain Eukaryota; kingdom Metazoa; phylum Cnidaria; class Anthozoa; order Scleractinia; family Merulinidae; genus Platygyra; species Platygyra sinensis. The sequence goes on from JAHPZR010036030.1 coordinate 15,643, forward strand.
GCTAGAATTTCACTCAACAAAATGAGTACTGTGATTCGTTGATTCTTGGTCACGTGTCTTTGATCAAATTCAAAATGTATGCCGACCGGGACACAAATGTGCAGCTCTTGTCCGCACGCCGAATTTTGCTATATGATTGTCTAAGGGAAAATCTAAATATACAACGAAACACTAAAATGTATGGTCCCTCCGGAAACTAGTTAGTTTTGTTTTCCCTCGAGTCCTGATGTTTCCCTCGACTTCGTCTCGGGAAACATCAGGACTGTCGGGAAAACAAAACAAGCTGTTTCCATCGGGACAATACATTAATTAAGTATATATTATCAGATCCTCTAACATCGGCAAGACCACAACGACAAACCAATTCAATGGGGTGATGGATCTGTTTAAATTTACATTAATTAATTAATGTAACAGTGTTGAAAACCAATAAAGACAAAGACAAAGTCACGGGGTGATGGATCTTTGGAGACCTGGATCAGTTAAAATCAAAAGGTACTGTGCAAAAAACGGTAGACTGATCCCAACGGCGAAGAGAGGAAAAGAAATAAAACAGCATTAAAATTATCTCTTCTTCTCTTCGCCGTGGGGATCAGTATATCGTTTGATATTATCACTCCTTGACGTATAATGAGGATCTTGGGATCACGCACATACTTAAGAAAAAGTATACAGCCTCTTCAGTTTACCACACGATAAGAAAAAAAAATTATCTACCTAATTTAATGATATACCACCAAAATGACAAACGATAAGTGTAGAGTGTTTCATCAAGGCCTCAGGAAAAACTCCAACTGGACTTCCTTGTCGTTAAATGACGCGAGCGTACTTTCATTTGTTCTCTTTTTCTTTTAACAGCAGCCTAACGGTCTTCTATCCTGGATTGGCCAGATATCAAATTATTTTGAACAACAACTTTTAATCCTGACTACCGCGATGTCTGACATTAGACGCAGTATTTTTGCTCGTGCGAACTCGACTTGTTAATTGTTGTCGTGATTGTAGAACCTCTCACCCCGTTGGTTTGGGTCATATACTCCGAACCTAAATATTCTTAAATCAGCGCAAGTAGTTGTTATACATTCTTCGAAAGTTCTTCAATGGGCAATTCAGACGTGGAAGTCCATGGTAATCAATAAAATGCCAAGAACAATGCTCGGTAAAAAAAAAAAATCTGCTTTGCTTTATTTACATTGAAAATCGTTGTGATACAAGACGATGAGTGACGATTAACATTCAGAGAGTTAATGAGATACTATTTTAAGGAAAAATGAAGTTACATCAGCGAATTACAAACGAGTTAAGTTTAATTGTTCAGGAAGAAATTGAAACGTTCATACACGAAAGGAAAGGAAAACTGCTAGTGAAATGAAAATATATTAGCGATATTTGTCGTTAGCAAACAAAGGAAACATAGTAGACGTTTTGGACTTACCAGCTGCTGACCTTGATTACTTGTTGGCAATTGAAGTTTTTTATAGATATCGGAAACAGATGGCCACGATTATGAACCTGACACTCTGTCGGGCTTGCAGCGAAGTTTCAGGGAGTATACATGAGAGGTTCCGGCCCTTTCCGAAGGCAGGTCTCCTTTCACTGTCCTTTCACCATTTAAAAGGCAATTGTTGACACCAGAGCAGTACACCAGTCAATTAACATCAACAAATTCTCTTGCGGTAACACAAGCCAGTTTATACATCTTCAAGAAGAAAGGTGTTTTAAAAAAGTGCTTCATGTTCCATATGAAAGGGAACGAGACGTTTCGGGTATAACCCTTCGTCAGTAGCAAAAGATGCCGTTGATAAAAACAAAACATTAAAGTTTACGAGCATTGTTGACGCACGCGCGTGCTTTCTTCATACAGTAATTCCAAGTGCTACACAGCATCAATTTAATTGTCCTTTAACATTATACATCTTCAAGGACCATCAAATTTAAACAGCCGAGCGGTTTTTTTCTCCGGTGTGGACATTCGCAGCATCCCTGAGCGCCAGTTCAAGATATTTAATGGCCCAGTAACTACAATCCAGGATACTCAGAAAAGGCGAAGAGTTTTCATCAAAAGTGACGACGAAGAGTAGTGCTAGCTGATTCCGTTTAAATTGCATTTTCTTTCACCGACACGGCCGCACGGCTTTTGAGCAAGTTTGAAGCACTTTTCTGTAGGAATTGACGTTTCGCGGTTGATTCTTGAGAATGTCGATGGAAATTCTCTCGTCATATAGTAACACAACTGTACCATTTGCGATTTGCCAACCTCTCCCCGTATAACCCTTTCTAGGCAGGCTACATTTCCCTTACCGTAATGTCTTGCCTCACTAGGAAACACTCACTTTTTTTTTACTTGGTGCGAACGAAATTCTCATTAACTATAACAGAAACAAAGCAAAAGCCAATGTTCTCTGCGTTATGGATGGATAAATAACTCGTCTAGATATCAACATCTTTATGTACATCTTAAAAACTTACAGAAAGGCAATTCTTCCGCTAAGACAATTCCTCCCCACCCCTTCTCGCGACGCACACTCGCTAAATTTTCCCTAGAGAAATTCTCTGACTGAAAGAAACAATCGCCAGGAGAAAAGTGAAAAAAAAAGAACATACATAATAATCTACTGCCATGTGAGCCAGTCCCTAATCTGTAATTCCGCCCTCTTCCCGCGTGTCGCCCATAAAGGATGCTCTTTGATGACGGGTAATTGTTAACCATTTTGTTTATTCGCTAGAAATATTATTCGGAGCATGTTACGAATTTATGTTATCGCTGTCTTTTATCAGAAGAAGAAAAGAAATTGACACAAATAATCTCCTCAAGTCTATTCATTTATCAATATTTTCAGCAAAACTTAAAGCTTTAAATATACAATAGCTTTGGGTCGTTAGGTATTTCAGTGTACAATCTATTCAGTTTTTTAACTCTAGCAAAGTAGAAGGTTACAATTAATGGTGTCCAGAATATTGTTAAAAATAACAATTGAACCACACCTAAAACACGCCAATATTTGAAGTGTGCTATCAAGGCTCGGCGCATGTGCAAGCTATAAGCTTGGATGCCTGATCGATTCCATAGACTGTTTTATGAAACCATCCAAAGCGAGCTGATCATGATTGTCTTTGTGGGCATAGCTTTCAAATAGATATTTTATGGTTAGAAAAGGAAGCAATTAAGATTGTGGTTCTCATTTTATTCCTTGTACCTTTCGACGCCCATATACTCCTCAAGTTCATTTTTGATGAGCCAATCGGATGCGAGAAGATAACTTGCACGTGTTTCCAAGATAAATCCTTAGGCTCGAATAATTAATTCGAAATGCAATATTAAACTCGGCACCCTTAGTGTTAATCCGTTGATGCCTTTCTTTCTGCTGCTTGCACTAATTGTAACTTGTGATTGCTCATCCACTGTACATATACCAAGTGGATGAAAAAGCCGAGAAAAGGAACCTTTAACTCACGCTATAGCTTGCACATGCACCGAACAAAGAAAACATATTTTTAACCAGGAGCCATTAAGGCTACTGTTTTAACATAAGATACCTGAACGTCAGTATTTCCATATAATACAAAACACAAAAAAAAATGTTATGTCTATATGACCACAAATTATCATTCAGTCTGAGCTTGTTCAAATTCTTCATGAAATTCGATGATAGTTTTTTTCTCGTTTGACCACGCGTATGATAGTTCCTGATAGTTTCTCGGTCAGCTGTTTTGATAATCACTGGCCTGATAGCCATCAGAAAACATGCTGCCACCCTCTTTCGTCGCGAAAAATTCATACTTTTACAAGTTTGTCTTAGCTTACGGGACGCCATTTAGTGTTCATATTTTTAAGCGGAAAGAGCTAGCTTGGAACTCGCTGCTCTCGTGACTTTGCTTGCGCGACTGCTGGTGAACTATCATTAACTATCACGAAATTCTTTGGCTGTTTGACCATTTGGATGATAGTTGGTGATAGTTGATGATAGTTAGGGTAGAATCAACTATCATCGATTATCACGTGCCGTTTGACCAGGGCTTAACGTGATGATAAATGTTTTAAATTATATATTTTTCTTTTATGTCACGCCGGCTCAGTAAAACAACAGAGTAACCTAAAGCATACATCAATTTTTTTTCCTCTCAAACGAATGATGTGAAGATTTTTCTTGAGGGTCAGGGTAAGTTTTTTATTTATTTATTTATTTATTATTTGTTACACGACGGAGTAAGGTAGACAAAAAAGGTGCTGAAACACTAAAAAAAAATAACGAAATAATTGTGATAGCACTTTTGATGTCCTTATCAAAACTGAAATCACCGAAAAGTTTAATGAATTCACTCAGATATTTGAGAAAGTCAGTCAACTTTTGGTTAACCTTTCAGGCTGACTACGTACATTATTCAGTGCTTCAGTAACGGAGGGAGCATTTCGCGGATGAAGGACTTAGATAGTAAACATAGAAATGCCCGCAGTTTCTCATTTGAATGTTGTCAAACCAGATACAATAAAAATGTAATACATGTTCCCTTGGGAGGACTGTCCCAAGCTGAAAAAAATTTGCAAAAGGCTAGCAATATTAGGACTCTAGTAGGATTAGATTCTGGAGATCACAACGTTTCTAGGACGTTAAGTAGTATAAGGCACGAAACTAGGAATACGTCAATTAACTTCTATTTTTTTTTTATCATTACTTATAAAGTTTGTTTACCATAATATGCTTTGTGATTCAGTTTATGTTTGATATAGTCAGTGCCACAGTAACGGCAATGACACCAAGCTCCTGCACCACTGAAGTAATAAACATAGAAAGAGCCGCACTTTCTCACTTCGATGTTGGTGTTATGATAACAACAGTTTCGATCCCAGTGAAAGCAGACCTGCCTGGTTACTCTGCCACACGACTTACGACATGAACTAACGTGTGGTATACTATAATGATTAAGTCAGATACTCTCTATTTCTCTGTTGCTTTTTAAGGTGGCTCGATCGGATTTTTGAGTCACGATACCGTTCAACTTTGAGCGACTAGAGCACCATCATTATCAATCCAACAGAAAATCAAACGTTAGTGGTGTGGTAGAGAAAGATGAAAGTTTCAAATGGGGTACATTTCACCAAGATCTGAGTTACCATAGCAACGAAATGACGCCATGCCCCATTTTACATAAGACCGAATAACTTGCCACCAGACATAATTTCGCAAATACGACGTCGGGATCTCGGACTTGACATAGCTGCCTCAACGATGGCAAAATTGTAAAAAAAATCTGTAAGAGCGTTTTCAAGAAAATTACGAGTGAATTTTTAAGGCGTCAAAATGCAACAAAAGCAAAGCTGTTTTAAATGTTATGGCAAACTATGTCCACCAGACTTCACTAAATGGCACTCTGGTCTTAAATGAATCTTATAACATATAATTACCTCGAGTGAAAATCTCAGAGAAATCGCTCCGTTTGATTTTCAGAAACATTGGCGTGAATATCAACTGGTGTAGGCCATTATTTTGCATTCTATCAAAAATTGCCCCTAAAATTCGTAAATTGGGTGGGAATTAAAAAACACTCGATGAATTTTTTTTTTTTTTTTTTTTTTTTTTTTTTTATACTTAGCCCTCAATAGGATTAATCCATATTTAACGTAATGCCGGAGTTTCAAATAAATTGAAACACTTTAAGGCTGCTAATTTTCAGCGTCAACTCAGGAAAATATTGCGCTTATTTACACTCATGTTGTTTGTTGTAATCTGTTTATTGTATATATAACGAGAATTAAACACAACCATTAAATCAGTTTTAGTTTTTTTCCGGCACCATAAGTTTACATGCAGAACGCTGAAAACGTAATGAATGACCGAGCGTAATGAAAAACAAATCCGCTTTCCAGTCCAGATACAGGCGTACAACGAGCCTACACAAGCTTAAATATAATAGGGGATTATTCGTAAATACATAGTGAGAAATCTTTTCGTTTGTCCATAATTACTGTCAGATTCAATCATGTCATGGCGACGTTTCGCGCTGTGCAAAGACAAATTCGGACATTGTGGACTTAACACTGTTTAAATTTGAATGTTCCTCCTTGAATGTTGTTGGCTTTCTGATGTAAAATTTTACTTCCTAGATACCCGCATAGAGTCGAGTCGTCTATGGTAGGTATCGGCTCGAGTCACCGAAAGTCTAGTGGCGAGAGACTTAGTGTAAAATACATCAAGGATACAAGTAGGGTATGAAAAGTCAGCAACTCGGCTCCACTAGATTCGAGTTGTCACGACTCGTCTTAGTAATTATATAAAAGTCGACTCGACTTATTGGAAGTCTAGTCGCGAGAGACTTAGCGTAAAATACACCAAGCAGGGTATGAGGTAAGGTAGGAAAAGTCGGCGACTCGACTCGAGTCGTCACGACTCGTCTTGGTAAAAGTCGACTCGACTTATTGGAAGTCTAGTCGCGAGAGACTTAACGTAAAATATACCATGGATAGATTTGGGGTAGGCTAGGAAAAGTCGGCGACTCGACTCAACTCAAGTCGTCACGACTCGTCTTAGTAAAGTCGACTCGACTTATTGAAAGTCTAGTCGCGAGAGACTTAGCATAAAATACACCAACTGAGGGATATGAGGTAGGGTAGGAAAAGTCGGCGACTCGACTCGAGTCGACTCGAGTCGTCACGACTCGTCTTAGTAAAAGTCGACTCGACTTTTTGAAAGTCTAGTCGCGAGAGACTTAGCATAAAATACACCAACTGAGGGAACAACTGAGGGATATGAGGTAGGGTAGGAAAAGTCGGCGACTCGACTCGAGTCGACTCGAGTCGTCACGACTCGTCTTGGTAAAAGTCGACTCGACTTAACGAAAGGCTAGTCGCGAGAGACTTAGCGTAAAATACACCAACTGAAGGATATGAGGTGGGCTAGGAAAAGTCGGCGACTCGACTAGAGTCGACTCGAGTCGTCACGACTCGTCTTGGTAAAAGTCGACTCGACTTATTGGAAGTGTGGTCGCGAGAGGCTTAGCGTAAAATACACTAAGGATAGATGTTGACGATAAAAATAACTTTCCTCTATTCTCGCCAACTTGTTCACCAACTTTTTTCGTATCTGACGTATAAACGATTGGCAAACATGTGTTGGTAATTGTCAACCAATCAAAACACGCACTCTATTGCTGGTTTTCACATGACGTCACTAAATTTCAAACTTCAGAAATATTGATCCTTCTGAAATTTCACTTTCATGCTGTATAAGAGCAGCTTAAGACTATTATTCATACATATTTTCACTCCGAATGGGTTCTTGGTTTAGTGATAGACTACGCTTGAATTTCTAAGCTTTTGCGTGGCGTGACATTTACATGACTGGCGAGAGAGCTGTTATGCTGGTTTAAAAGGTGACTTATTTCGGGGAATTCGGCTATCTCAACAGTTCTTGTATTAGAATAAAGTACTATTGTTACGTTTTTGAGTTATTCAAGAGATAAATTCACTCTTTCGTAGCAAAACTCAGTGACAGATGTTTCTGCTGGTTTCCGGCCGCCATGTTGGTGCCCATGTACATGGGCACCAGCATGGCGTCTCCATACAAATCTCTATAAATTTGGGGAAAACGTTTCTTCGCATATCTTCCATGAGAAAAATTGCTGTGACCTGAATCTTGGCGAGAATCTTTGCATATGTACCTTCTTTCTATTTCCAGATTCTGGGCTTAATCTATTCAACGGTTTTGATTTTTTATTTTGATCTATTTTGAATGGCGTGACACTGAAAACCAGCAATTCGCGTGATTTATTTGCGTGGCACTTCACAAAATGGGGGACGCGATTCAACACTTTTTAAATTTTCATCTATAGCCTACAAAGATACTAAAAACAAACAGAACAAAACGGAGGAGCGCGCGGACAAACTGGGATTCGTCTAAACCTTTCTATTTCTCCACGCTTTTTGTTTCTTCTCTTTTTTTCCCTCTGTTTCACTGTTGTATGTGACTGCCACTGCACTAAAAAATCGACAATGTTGCAAATTATACCGTGTTTATTATTTGAATCGACGTGTAGGCGAATCGACTTGTAGGCGAAACGACCGGTCACCGCTAAAATAAGTATTTGATTCGGCGCATGTAAAATGCGATGTTTAAACCAGGCCTTAGACATTTGCAAGTTGAAGAATTTTTACTTTGGTAATATACGTATACATGTACATTGTCAGCATTGTGGGAGCCCTAATTTAATATTATTAGAAATAAACTTCATGCGTATCTTATTTGCGAAAAGAAAATTACATTGTAAAAGAGTAGTTATGGGATAATTTAATCTTACTGATAAAACTAGTATAAGCAATAGTACACAGTAAATGGGCAAAAGAGTAGAAAACGGGGTGGATTTAATTGAAAAGCTAGTTATATGTATGTTTATAAAAAGATGAATTTGTTTAAAAGGAGCGATGACAACAACAAGAGATAAACTGAAAAATTTATTGTTATGAACAATGAAAATGGAGATAAAGACTCCGCTACTGAATGATAAAGAAACCGAAAATTTGTTGTAAAGTTACGGAACAATTGGCACTGAGGTGAGACAAGATTCTTTTTTTTTTAAATGAATGGCTGTATAGATATCGCAGTAGAGAGGTAGACTGCGAGCTGCAGCAGTCACTCTTTTCCTCGAAAATCCGTCGGGCCGCTAAAAACAAGTAAGCGTGCGAGCGTGACTGTGAGCGTGACGTGCGAGCGGCGATGCTGCGAGACACACACAGACGTAGAATGACCGCTCTCAAGATGCATCGCCAAGAAATACGCCTTCTTTCGAAGAACGGATTTGTTGAAAGATGAACGGAAAACCGAAACAGTGAACAAGAACTAATCATACCAGGCGACCGAACGCAGCAAAGACCACAATAAACAGGACAGCAACTAAAACAAACGGCTCCTTTAGGATCCACCAAATAGAAAAAAAAAAAAAAGAGTTTTTGACAAAGATCACTTCAATAGTTCCATAAAATTGATCAGCCACTCATAAGTGGGTTTCAAGGATTATCAAATCAGGTCGTTCCGAAGATTCAAACGGAATACTCAGTGCCTCGCTCTTAGCTTACACGGACTGATACCAGCTAGTACAAGACAGAATATGCCTATAACACAGAACATTCTGTTCTTCGCTTTAACGAATCATACAGAATTTCCACGTTACGCACAAATGTCGCTCTTCCCCAGACAGCGCGAATTATTTTTGTGAAGAACAGCTTTTTAAAAAAAAAAGTATCAGTATTTCTCTGCACTCTTTTATAGAAAGAATAATTCATCTTATGTCTAGTATCATGCCTGACTTTGCTCGTTATCTTTTATCTGCACACTCTGCGCTTCTTTTTATATAATATTCGGCTCTT
>JAHPZR010036030.1:30000-33889 GCA_019787425.1 Platygyra sinensis
AGCCTCTCCTTAAGGTTCGTGCTTTTATTTAACCTCGCGAAGACATGAAAATAAAGACTGATTAAAGTCTTCCCTAATGCATGTCCAGCAACCTATGTGGGCGTGGCACTCCGGAACCGAAAACTCTTTCTTTACCCCCTCCCCCCCCCCCCCCCCCCAAACACACACACAGAGACACACACACACATACTTCAAGTAATTGCAGGGGCAATTAACTATTTGTTTTTTCATAACATGGTTTTTATGCGAGCTCTTTCGTCTCTTCCAACAGCGGTTTGCTCTCAATGCTGGAAAAACCAATATACTATGATTCATACAGTCTTTTTGATTTATGTCAGACACAGAAGCTCGGTTCATTTAACGTTGAAATGTTGAAATCCATTTGCAGCCATTTTGAAATTTCTTTTAAGTCGAGGGATAGAAAACCACCAGTTGATCGAAAAACTGGCAGCAGTGATCGCCGAGTGTTCCTGTGGGAAGATTTAAGGTTGTTGAGCCCATAACCAAACTGTCCAGCGGTTAAGGAAAAAACTTGGCGGACAGCGAATGCCTTTCAATGTAAAAGACTTTTCTCGTTACAAGACAGCTTTGATGAAACTCTTCCAGCGTTTCTATTGCGATCATTTGGTAAGAAAATGTTTCATCTTACCACACAGAGGAATTCAAGGGGCAAGATCTGATTTCTTGGTTTGTTACAAACATTTGTTTTTGACGTGCTCAATGGAAATATGGCCGCGTTACACCCGAATGTCACAACTTTCAGGTCGCATGTGTGGAACTAGAATTAGATTATGGCCAAATGTTTGAGAAGTAATATTTCAAAAACGAGTGCGAGGGTTTCATCAGGTTTCCAAACGCGAGAAAGATTTGAAACCACGAGGCCGCAGGCCGAGTGGTTTTATTGTTTTCGAGTGTTTGGAAATCTGATGAAACCCGAAGCACGAGTTTTTGAAATTACTTCTCCAACAAAGAAAATTAGTTTAAATTATCATTTGAATAAGATTTCCCAATTCAACTATTTTATTTGAGACGTGAAATGTGCATGATCCTCAAAACAATGTGCATGATGTGCATGATCCTATCGCCTAATTGCTGCGCTGTGACAATTTTTGAACATTCATCAACTGGTGTCACGTTGTTACCAAGCTGTTTGTCAGTTCTGAGCGAACACGTTGCTTCACAGAGCAAATGGCAAAGTGCAGATTTAGACCTCATAAAACTAGCGAAGAAGAAGAAAAGTGTGTGGCCAGCGCAATTCCCGGAGATAACGTGTGCATTTGGTATGATAAAATTTCTAACGTCAGTGCCAATTTAGGTCGGAAGTGTACAGCAAGGTTGAAAGTGAACCAAAACACGAGGTCGCCACCATCGAGCGAAAATTTAAATTTAGAAAAAGAATGGACTTTTCTGTTCTGGGTAATTCAACAACTGTACCGTTACATTCAACGTTAGCAGTAAATAATTTAGGTTTAAAGTTTGTTTCGTAAAATGTGTGATTAAATAATGTTGTTAATCGCCACGTGTTTTTCTTGCTTTATGAATATGCAGATTAAGAAATCGTTTCAAACACGGGTTTCTTTCAAGGCCGTGTTTTCAACTGGTTTTTCATTGGGTTTCTAAACTCATCCGCCTGACCAGAATAAGATGCTCTGGTTGGGTAAGAGCTGCATGTATAATTAATGAGTTTGAGAACAGATTTTCCAGGATGATGGATGGAACTTTGCATTGATGTGTAGAAGAGGAGAGTCGCTCTTAAATGTGGCTGTTCTTGCGCAAGTCTATAGACTGTTTTGCGTGGTGTATATCCCATTGTTCAGTTTGGTCCCGCTTAATTACCTCGCTATATCGAATATTTTGCGATTAACCAGATAATTCGTTATAACGGGGTTTTCGCTATAACGAAGACCCCGCTATAACGAAAAAAATTTTCGGTACCGTGGCACTTCGCCTGTGTATAGCGGGGCGCCACTGTATCAAGATATATGAACATTATGAGAAATTATGCCTGGCACTACTGCAATGAAGGTCGAGACTAAAACAATTGACCTTACCAGGCATAGTTGTTCCTATTACAAAACTGTATTCACCATCAGCAAACCTCAAATGACCGTGTTACGAGTTGGACTGCGTGTAGTAATTTGTGACAAAAAGAAAAAGAAAAACGAAAACAAGCGTGCAAAAAAGATATACACGGAGATGACAGCAATGCCTTAGTGCTTTAGGGCGAAAACAAAACATTCTTTATTGATCAACATCGCAAGGGTATCTGATATAGATTTCAAGGTACAGTAGTTGGCGTTGATGTTAAATTTTTTTCTAATGCATGGAATGGAAATGTCTTCCGCTAATGGCTGCTCCCTTAAGAAAATAATGAGACAAAAGCAATTCAGTTCTTACCTCACAACGCACGATGACTTCAACTACAGTACTAATTTTAGTAGTATGCAGACGCTAACATACATGAACTGAGTTAAACGACCTTGCTCTCCGTGAGTTCTCGTAGCTTAGTAGATAGATAGATAGAGCGCCTGTCCGGTGTTCGAGAAGTCATGGGTTCAATTCCTCAGTTTTTTTCTTTGTCCCCCGCTCTTGTCATGTTGATTAATTCACCTTTCAAATAATTCAGTTCTACTTTACTAAAGGGTAGTCTCTTCTTCCATTTACTATTGTTTTGACTCTCAGTTCTTTAATCTAATCCCTTTAATTTGCTAGAAGGCATCCTTTCCCCACTCCGAAACTAAGTTATATATTTTCGTTGGGCGAACTAGATCACAACGTTCTAGGACTTAAGTTGTGCAAAGGCAAGAAGCTAGAAATACGCCAGTTTACTTCAATTTTTTTTTTTATCATTAGTTACTGGTCAAAATTGTTTTACCATATATATATGGTTTTGGATTACGTTTATGTTTGATTAGTCAGTGCCACAGTAGCGGCCCTGACACCAACCGGTACCATGAAAGTAATAGACATAGAAAGAGCCGCAGTTTCTCACTTGAATGTCGGTGGTTGACCAACAACAGCTTGTACTCCAATGAAAGCAGACTTGCCTGGTTACTCTGCCATCAGCCACTGTTGGATGTCCACCTTTCAACCAGCCAGGTCCATGAGTGTTACACCTATAAGTAGGAGGACATGAAGTGGACATTCTAGTTCCCGCAGCTCCTTGGAAACGGAACCAGCCAGGACCAAGTAAATTGTCACATGAGATGCTGTGGTAGGTGTAAGACACCTTTCTGTCAGCACTGGTCAAAGATTGATAGTTTTGACATTCTGAGAAACAAAGACAAAAAGAAACAAACAATGCAGTCAGGATGTAAACGCATAATCTGTGTGGTCTAACAATAACGATAACGATCATGATAACGATAGCGATAACGATAACAAAAACAAAAACAAAAACACAAGAACAAGAACGAGAACGAGAACGAGAACGAGAACGAGAACGAGAACGAGAACGAGAACGAGAACGAGAACGAGAACGAGAACGAGAACGAGAACGAGAACGAGAACGAGAACGAGAACGAGAACGAGAACGAGAACGAGAACGAGAACGAGAACGAGAACGAGAACGAGAACGAGAACGAGAACGAGAACGAGAACGAGAACGAGAACGAGAACGAGAACGAGAACGAGAACGAGAACGAGAACGAGAACGAGAACGAGAACGAGAACGAGAACGAGAACGAGAACGAGAACGAGAACGAGAACGAGAACGAGAACGAGAACGAGAACGAGAACGAGAACGAGAACGAGAACGAGAACGAGAACGAGAACGAGAACGAGAACGAGAACGAGAACGAGAACGAGAACGAGAACGAGAACGAGAACGAGAACGAGAACGAGAACGAGAACGAGAACGAGAACGAGAACGAGAACGAGAACGAGAACG
>JAHPZR010036032.1:2500-14837 GCA_019787425.1 Platygyra sinensis
CTTAGGCTCGGCTTGTGAAATCCGCCCGATAAAATTATTTGGTATTTCGTAAACATAACGCAGGAGTTTTGAGCAACGGTTCGTGATACTCCCGCAAGAAAAATTGATTTCAATTAGTTATTTAATTATATTGACAGGTGTGAATGTCCTCAAAAACATGAGAAGAGTCTGCAGTCTGTTTTTCTTCTCGTGCGTGCCGCACCCATGTCTCGTCCCATTCTTCTTTAGGCTAAATAGTGTCTCCTGATAATCCCTGCTGAAATTTCGCGAGAAAAACAGACTGCCAGCAGTCTAGATGTAACGACATGATTCAAAATGCAACTGTTGACAAGCAAGTCTGTTGAATGTGTCTTTGTTCGGCTTAGACCATGGTTTCGATCTTCCATGTGGATCTCATCAGTTACCGGTATCTCTAAAATACTCTGTACGTCTGAAGTTGCTAGCGTAACTCGTACATTTGTGAGAATGTAAGACATTTGCGGCTTGGCACAAACTGCTTTCGTGACTGCAATTGATAATTTATTCAAAATTATAAAGTTCCCGCTTACGTCATCAGTATGGAATTTTCGGCGGTGAATCGCAGACGTCCTTCACGCGAAACGCCACTCGGGCCGGGAGCGAAGAAGGACGGCTGTTTTCGCAGGCTACGCGAATTTATGATGTCACGATGTCACACGTGAATCTGGGTGCGAGATCAGACCGCCATAGTAACGTGACAGAGATCAAGGCTGTGTGTTGTTTTTTTTAACTTTTTTATTTATTTAATTACTATTTTAATCGTTTCGCTCGTTTCAGCGCTTTGGTCTCGTTTCAATGGTTTCGTTTCAATGGTTTCGTTACGGCGCTTTTGTTTCGGCGCTTTCGTTTCGGTGCTTTCGTTTCGGCGCTTTCGTTTCGGTGCTTTCGTTTTGGTGGTTTCGTTTCGTTGTTTCGGGTAATAGTTCATGCTCCCCCCCTCTCCAACAAATAAGATATGGGAGGATCAGCCTCAGACGATTGGTAGCGGGTACGCTCCCGTAGAGAGGAGTGAGTGGTCCATCGCTGCCGGGAGGAGGGTGGGGTGAAGTAACACGTCGGTCGTCGCTTTCGAAAAGACTGCATAATGTGTAAACAAGAGAAGTAGCGTTGTGTACCAACCTCGTTCCCAGGGCCTTTTCCCTGGCTTGGGGGCGGGGTGGGAAAAGGCTTTTCCCGCCCCGCCCCCAAGCCAGGGAAAAGGCCCTGGGAACGAGGTTGGTTGTGTACCAAACACATGGTTGCGTAACCTCTAGAACTACATACCGTTCGCCGAATGATGCTGTTATGCCTTTGTGCTTTTAGAAGACAGCAATCGCCATTTATGATCATGGAATTTACTTGTGGAATTGTGGGATCACTTGCGACAACTTAGTTCCCAGGGTCTCTCATCTTACCGCCCCCTGGGGCGAGCGAGGAGAGCGCTCGCCCTAGAGGGCGGTAACATGAGAGACCCTGGGAACAAGGTTGCACTTGCGATTGGACAAAAAAAAAAATACAAGATGTTCTGAGAAACAAGTAGGGGAAGATCCAATTATAAGTATTCAAGACAGCGCTGCGAGCGAATTCTTGTTTATTGCATAGCAGTCAAACTTTTGTTGAATAATTAACTTGGAAAACTACCCTAGCTTACTCTTAAACCCGAAATTTAAAGGGGCTCAGTCACGTTTGAAAAGCTTAGCTAAACTTTTCAAATTCGTTGTTTGCAATCCGTGTCAATCTTCTTCATCCTAAACCATCCTTGTTCCTTTATGGTTAATTATTATCTCTTTGATGTTTTTCTATCTTTAGAAAGTGTTATTTTTAGGTTTCCTTCAATTTAACGGTTATTTTTTCCGATGTTCAAAATAACTCAAGATGCCGTGACTGAGCCCCTTTAAGAAGTTGGTATATTATTGTTTTCTTCGTTTAAGTGCTACGGGTACATGAAACAGAAACTTGGGACCTGTTCACATGGAGGTGAGGTACGTCCTTGCTACCTCGTTCTCCCTGTTCTCATGTTACCTAGGTCCTAGGCCTAGGCCTCGATACTCTTCGGATCATTCGGTCCGGGGTGAAAAGCTAACTCATCCAGGCACAAATCCGTAAATAAATATTGGCCAATAAATTTTGCCCCCTTCTCCCGTAGTACCAGCCTTGCAATCAGTTTAGAGTGACGTCTGGTACGAGCATCTCTTGATCAAGAGATCCGGCAGTAACAAGCTAAGCAGTTTAATTATTCGTTGCGTGATCTCCTGCATCCAAACGTTGTATAAATCCGGTGTTTAGACGAGCCAGATATCGTCTTCAGTTGATTCGTTCCCCGGGGGTAGGGGGTACTCCCTTATTTGGGCTATACGGGGACGTGCCACCGGATAGGGTATGGTTTTTTGGCCTCGCTGTCCTAAACTAGGTATACAATGTAACTTGCCTCTGCCATATACGGGTTAAAAACCTGTCCTAAACAGGGTAAGGTATTACGAGCCGAGAGACTTAAACCTAGGCTGCGAGGAGTCTCTTTCTTTTCTTAGCCTGCGACCCGGAACCTGCGAGAAGTTGAAAGAGCATGCGATCGAGCGGCGGACAAGCGACGCGTTCTATAGATAAAATGACGACATTTTGCTACGCTAACTAATTTAGAGCTTAATGCTTGATGGCTTTTGGTTTAGTTCAAGTGTAGAGACGCAACAACTCAGCTGAAAACTGGGTTTTAGACGCATCCAGTATGATTTCTCTGATTTGAATGACTTATTAAACAAAAACCAGTGAGTGTTCATTTCAGTCACTTGTCTTAAACAGGGTCTTGAAATGGAGGCTGTTGTCCTACACAGGGTAGGGCTGTTAGCATCCTAAACGTAAACAGGGACAGGATTTCAAACCCTCGGCGGCACCCCTATACCCAAACATGGGTCAAGTACCCCCCCCCCCCCCCCCCCCGGGATTCGTTCTGTCAGCTGGAGACGTGCTGACAGACTAATCAGTGGAAGACGAATTAAGCCACATAATTCGTCTAAACATCGGATTTATACTCAAACCAGGTATCCGTCTTAGGCAGACGAATTACCCGTCTCAGACATGTAATTCGTCTCAGACGGATAATAGGCCTTTCGCAACAGTTGGTCACGTGACGTGTTTTTCAAGAACACACTGATTAATCATTGGTAATGCATAATGTTATCAGAAATGGAAAGAACAGTTCCAAATAAGCTTACATGCAAATTTCCAGGTTTATATCTTTTAAGGTGGCTCAATAGGGTTTTAAGAGCGCGCGCACCGATGATGCGAGCTTTAGTAATGTGCGCGCGCTAGCTGACGCAAGCTCATGCAAAGCAGCAAACAAGTCAACAATATAGCTCAAATTACAGCCCAGAAGTAGAAACAGAGAAACCATTTAAAAGAAAACGTAAAGAAAATGATTTGGACGGAAAGGTCTTGTGTGTATTTTGATGAGACCGCCATTGTCAAGTCGCTCATCGACAAAACCGCGTGGTTCGAAAATTCGCGCATGCTCACATAGCGATCTTGGCGAGTTCCTATTCTGCGGACGTTATTGCTATTGAGGTGAAAAAATAGAAAAATCCTTATCAGATTTCTCGAATTTCCTTCGGTGAAATTCCTTAAGATTTGGCAGAGAAGTTATTCCTTATTAGCTTTCCTTGCTTTCAATTTATCAGAAAAATTTGTAAGACAAGGTTTTCGCTCAGCCAAAAAAACGCAAAAATGCTAAAAACGAAAAAACTACCTTGACAACCCCTACTTTTTTCGATTTTAAAAGTTTCTTCTTGCCAGACTCTACCCGGTTTGAGCATATCAGAAAATTTTACCGAAGGAAATTGAAGAAAATTGAAATCAAAGCCAAACAGACGTTAAGAAATGGCGATGTTTGAGTAGTTTTAATTTGAGACTAAAAGCCTTGATATCAGAGGTGACTGTTGAACAGCAAATTTTGGCCCTTGTTTGTTATGTTTCAGTAGCTTTGATTACGAAAATAGCAAAAAGAACGAGAATATTAACTTTCGATTGAGGCCACTGGCGCGCGCTTCGTAATCTTGCATAACCCTATTGAGCCACCTTAAGGGGGAATTTTTATGGACGTTAAAAATTAGAAGGATTTGTATGAGAAGAAGTCGCTTTGCCCTCCAGTCACGCTCCAGTGGTTTTCCATACAAATCCTTGTAATTTTGCAAGTTTTCAAGCTGCCATAAAATCTTTGCCTTTCGGTGTAATGGCCTAGAAATTTCCATTTTTCCTAATATTTTACCCCTCTTTCTATCTCCAATGGTTATATGCCAGCAGCTTCTTTTGATAGTGATTAATAACAGAAAAGGTTTCTGGAGGGCAAAGCTTCTTCGCTTCCATACAAAACCTTCTAATTTTTGCAATATTCAAATCGTCATTAAATCTCAACCTTATACGGCATTGGTCTGAAAATTGGTGTCCTGGTTATTTAAAACATGCTCTTTCCAGCTCTGAAATTCATTTTGCTGTAGCTAAAAGTTTAGAAATTATCGGTCACGTGACCAACTGTTGCAAAAGGCCTATTCGTCCCTAATATAAATTCGGCCATTGGTAACCCGGCCCACCGAGGCGAGGTACGCGATCCAACCTCGTTCCCAGAGTCTAAAGCGTAGTAGACCCTGGGAACGAGGTTGCGCGCGATCGAAGTTTCCTTTGGCTTTTCCGTTTATATTCGGTTTATTGCTACCTTTCGAAATGACGTGTTGATGCACCTAGTATGTTTCTGGTGTTCGTTAGATTGCTTTTAAAGAAGCGATCTAATGTTTTCTCTTTAAAACATCAGGGACTCTTGCGAGTACATCGATGGCGTCGAACAATCCAGGTTCTTGTTTAATTTTGCATTTTACTAAATTTTAAGCTTATCTTTTTTTTTTCTCAGATCTAAGATTGTAACAGCTTTTGGTAATTTTGCCATCGTTATTCTATCTTTACAGCAAATCGCGTCGGTGGAGACTTCGCTCCCCCCAAAAGACCCAATTTTGGATCTGTGGGAAGGACGATCGCTCTGAGAACAAACTTTTTTCAAGTTCGACTTCCCAAAGGCGACATTCACCACTACGATCTCAGCATATCGCCTGACAAGTGCCCCAGACGGGTGAATCGCGATGTCGTGGAAGCCATGGTTAGCACTTATCACAGAGTTTTTGGAGGACAAAGGCCTGTATTTGACGGAAGGAAGAATCTTTACAGCAGTAAAGCACTACCGATCGGTCGAAAACCAGTAAGTTTTAAGCTTGTTTCTGAATGAGCTTCACAACTGAATACATGAAAGACCACAAATATTAATTGAAAAGTTCAATTAATACGAAGTTTTTGCCATAATTTTAAAATCATTTTTCATAAAACTATTACAAAGTCCTAACTAACATATGGGGCTTGTGGGGCCAGGGGAAGTTGCTCTCTCTATAGCTAGTCTTCACTTTTCGGTTTTGTATTCGATCAAGCTTAAAAAAGTTGTATTTAATTTGATGTGTTTACAGTACGTCTAAGAAATAACACTTCGAGGCGTTAAAATTTTTTTTAACTACAGAATGCAGGGCCACTTCGGACCACCTGTTTTACATGTGTCAAAATCTTTTGAAGAACCTATGGAAGAACAAAGCGTAACACTAGGCACCTAATATGTGATTCAATGAGATGTAGATAAGTGGCCCTGTATTCTGTAGTTTAGCCATTTTTTTTCAAATTTTTTGTGGTTGTTCTTAATAATGCAGTTCCTGTGCTATACTCCAGAATACCTGGCTACTTATTAGCATCTTATTGAATAAGGTTATAGCAGCTATTGTTGTATATGTTGCAGTTAATTTTTGGTCTCAGTTAATTTTATAATTTTACTAGTTAGTTTTTTTTCTAACTAGGTGATTTTATTTTTAACTAGTTAGTTTTCTTCTAACTAGGTGATTTTTTTCACTTTTTGGGGGGTGTTTCTCAAAAAGAGTAACACGCTCACCACCAGCCCTAACCCCTAGACCTAGCTTTCCCCCAATTTTTTATTATTTTGTACTCACCAGGATTTGAACTCCAAACCTCTGACTTTGAAGTCCATTGAAGTTTTTGAAGTTTGTCTTTCCTTTGAAGTCCATTATTTGTTGGTCTAATAAGTTATTGGTCCCAGACTCCTCCTTCCCCTTTGACACAAATTAACCTGGTTTGAAAATTTCAACCCAGTTTGATAAATATGAACCAGTTCAAAATAAAATCACCTAGTTAGAAAAAAACCAACTAGTTAAAAATAAAATCACCTTGTTAGAAAAAAACTAACTAGTTAAAAATAAAATCACCTAGTTAGAAAAAACTAACTAGTTAAAAATAAAATCACCTTGTTAGAAAAAACTAACTAGTTAAAAATAAAATCACCTACAGTGGAACCTCGATTTAATGAACCTCTATTTAAGAAGTCCTCGATATAACGAACAATACTCTATGTCTGGGGCAAAATTACAGTAAAATGTATGGAATAGAACCTCGATATAACGAATTCCTCAATATAACGAACATAATCCGGAAGCCCAAATGTAAAATATACCTCGATATAACGAATTACAACGTCAAAACGGGACAGAAGATAAACCCTGAACAGATCAACAGTCAGCAAATCCTTTAATCCTTATGGTAAAGACACAGCAACCTTTCAGTCAACGGCTTATTATATGTCGTAGACATTGGCACAATAATATTTCCATAGAAGTCACCTGTGTTATAAATCAATCATTAACTATGACCTCGATATAACGAACATTTTGGTCGTTTCCCCTCAAATTCGTTATATCGAGGTTTTCGATATAACAAACCCTCGATTTAACAAACAAATTTGGCTGGTCCCCAGCGACTTCGTTAAATCGAGGTTCCACTGTAGTTAGAAAAAACTAACTGGTTAAATTATAAACTTAACTGAGACCAAAAATTAACTGCAACATATACCACGTTCTTCAAAGCTCACTGACATACAGCTGTTTTGAGAAAGGTCTTACAAAAGCGTGAAAGTGAACACCACAATGGCGAAAGTTATTATGGGTAACAATGGTTTTGCACTTGATTAATTGCAGCCCAAGGTATTTTCGGCGTTAGAGGAGGAAGCAACACAAACAGGTGTATTCATGCATTCTCTTTCATTCTTGCTAAACACCGGGAACCTCAACCAAGTAGCGCCAAACTATTACTGCCTATAATATTTATTCCAATTGGCATTGTCGTGTGCACTTTTGTGCTGTTGTAGGACAACCTTTGTCAAAACAACTGTATGTAAATAAAGTGGCCGGGTTCGGGTATCAGTGACATGCCAAACCACATGGAGTTACTATTAAAAAGCCTCAATATCACATTGCAATATACATCTTGCGGATCAGAGCTGTCAAAAAGTCTTTCTAGCATGCATCTTCTAGGGGTGGTAAGGCTACAATGGTTCTGACTGGTCACAAGTAAAAGGGGACGGAGACATTTTTGGCAATAATTTTTTTACCTGAGTTTAAATTTTTTTCTTACTCAGTCAGTGGAAAGGCAGACACTTATAGTCTAAACTTATTTAATGCAGTAAAAAAGGTCCCTTAGTGCTTGTTTAAGAGAAAACGAGCATTTATTTTGCTGTCAAGCTTAGCTTGAGGGAAATTTCTTACCTTAAGTACATGCACATGGTCATTTGCACGCGTTAATGAGGTGAAAATTGCACGCAGTAGGAATGCGCAATGCAATACTAAACGATTATTGGATGAGGTTTTTGTGATATCCAGAATAATCAGGGTCGAGGTAAGGGTTATAAGCCTCAACTTTCGGCTTCGGCTGATAGCCCTTACCTCGACCTTGATTATTCTGGATATCACAAAAACCAAATCTAATAATTGTTTTATTTATTACACTGAATGAAAAAAATAGAAGTCATGTTTTTGCTTCTTCACTGATGGGAAGCAACACAAAGCGCTTGAACTTGATGTTATTACCTGTGACTTTGAGTGTCCTTGTCATGATTGAATAATCGGCAGTTATCTCGTTACAGGCGCTGATTTCGAAAATTCACTGTACGCTTTCGTCCAATCAGAAAAGCGTTAGAGAGTTCAATGTATAATAATAATAATAATAATAATAATAATAATAATAATAATTTTTTTTTTTAGTCAAACTTTATTAAAACATCACAATAAATTACAAGATTAAAAAGAAAGGCTAAAAGAACATTTGAGTTATTAATAATAATAATAATAATAATAATAATAATAATAATAATAATAATAATAATAATAATAATAATAATAATAATAATAATAATAATAATAAGGAATCATCTTTAGTTAGTTAATATTTACATAAGGTTTGGGCCCCTAGCTTTTGCCAAACGCAATGCATGCATCTTCAGTGATACATGGAGGGCAGGTGATCTTTTTGTTCCCTTGCAACAACCAAAGGCTATACTGTACTGTAGAGAACTTGGGTAATGTTGACACTGTACACATC
This sequence comes from Platygyra sinensis, assembly GCA_019787425.1. NCBI lineage: Eukaryota > Metazoa > Cnidaria > Anthozoa > Scleractinia > Merulinidae > Platygyra > Platygyra sinensis. The sequence goes on from JAHPZR010036032.1 coordinate 10,958, forward strand.
GACACTGTATGTTGTACAATTTTGTGTAATATTTTTTATGACTGGAATGTGTGGGTGTTATGTTGTAGATTGATTTTGAGGTGACACTCCCGACTGAAAACAGCAAGGACAAAACATTCAAAGTAAGTTACATCAATTATGTAGAATCATTGTTAGATACAATAGAAGGTAATGTAAATGTAAAAAAAAATGTAAAATGTAAATTTATATGTCAAACACAGGGAGTGCTTGCGCGATCACCCGAGCCAGAGGCTCATGATAAAGTGCTTGACAATAATCCAGATCGAATTGGAATTTGGAAATGTTGGTTTATGAGGAGAGGGAAAAACCGGAGCACCCGGAGAAAAACCTCTTTCAGCTTCATGGCAGTCAAATTAAGAGGCATTGGTTTTCATTTGTACCTGGATTTTCTGTGTCTGCTGACAGCTGCAACTACTGACCTGATGTACTCCAGTATGTGTACTGGGAGACTGACATGCTGTCATCTGACATACTTGCCCGGCTAACGACGTTGAGAAAAAAAACAAATATAGATCCCTGTTGTGTATCCTCCTGTTGTATATGCGCAGACACTTTGGACTCCTCCTTGAACGTCTGCCCAATCACAGTGCACTTCCTGATCAATAATATTTAATAATAATAATTATCAGTATATTTATTTAACATTTATGTTGCTCATTTTCCATATACATTTTGTAAAGAATCAAATGTGCGTTACAAAGATTACAATTATTATTATTTATATATACAAACTTAAGGAAGAACCTATTTACTATCACTGTGGTTTTCAAAGATGAAAACTACACTACTATTTTTATAACATTGAGTTAACATTGTCTTGAATGTTTTTTTGAATTTATTATGATTATTTTTTTTTAGGTGACTGTCAAATGGGTTGCACAAGTAAGTTTATTGCACTGGAACAAGCATTGGAAGGAAAACACAATCAGATTCCGTTTGAGACCATCCAGGCTCTGGATGTTGTGTTGCGACACTTGCCGTCCATGAAGTATACCCCTGTGGGGAGATCTTTTTTCTCACCTCCTGATGGCTATTATCACCCCCTAGAGAGCGGGGCGTGAGGTTTGGTTTGGCTTTCACCAGAGTGTGCGACCATCACAGTGGAAGATGATGCTGGAATATTGATGGTTAGTGACGAACTTGTGATGCATAGGGTGGGAAGGCTGTGTTTTCGGTCGGCAGTCACTGTGGCTTGAACTGTATGACCTCTTGTAGTGCTTAACAAAAATCAACGGAAAGTCTGTATTTGACGCTACTGGCAAAACATTCAGTTATTTGGCCTGTTTCCAGTTAAATGAAGCAAATGGTAATAACCAAAGGTTCCTGTTTTCAAGTAGCATGAAGCAACATGAAATTTTTAACAAACTCTCAAAGCAAGGGTCTTGTAATTAAGTGTCTGTGTAACGTAGGTTTCACTAGTTTTTGATCAGGTATGTTTCATTTTTCTTGTTTCATTTAATTAATAGTGTCTGCAACAGCATTTTATAAGTGTCAGCCTGTAGTCGAGTTCATGTGTGAGGTTCTTCGTAAACAGCAACAGGAACTTCACCAACGTAGACCGCTGTCTGATGCAGAAAGACTCAAGTTCACCAGGGAAATCAAAGGTACTGACATCATGGCTGGTTCGAAAGCCAGTTAACTCTTACCCAGGATTAAAAATTGACCAAAGTTGTATTAATTTTTTGTGTGTAAAAATGTTTTTCCTGATCGCGTTTTGCATAGTTTCAGCTTAGTCAAGCTCAAAACTGAAGAACAAAAATTATAAACAGAAAGCCTCACCAAAAAGTTACAAAACTGAAATCAAAATTCTCGCTAACCCTGGGTTAGCTTAATCAGGCTTTGAACAACCTGGTCCAATTGTGTTTAAATAAACTGTATATCTTTAGGAATGAGTAATAAGGAAGTGCACTTATATTGTATAATACCCATTTCAAAAGTGTCGACTTAAATGAATAAAATCAGGACATTTTCTTTACATTCAGGAAAATTTCCATAACCGTGAGTAGGACTGTCCATAGTGTTTATATACTAGTAAGTCTACCTTCACTTCCAAATGAAAGTGAGTTTTTTTCTGAAATTTACTCACATGCAGACATAAGTTAAAACTTGCTGAATGGATGTGTTATATCATTCAATTGGTTTAATTTCTCTAAAAGCTGTGGAGCAACTTAAACATTTTGTGCTGCATTGTACATATTTTGGACACTTGAGATCTCAGATGCTTGAAAATTTCAGACACTGTCTTGTCCAAAATTAAAATATTTAATGGTCCAAATTTAATTGGCAAGTAAGTATTGACATTATAGAACTTTCTTTTACTAGGTTTGAAGGTCGAGATCACACACTGTGGTACTATGAAGAGAAAATATCGGGTAATCAATGTCACAAAACTACCAGCGCAAACTCTGAAAATTTCCTCTCAAGCAGGCGGAAGCAGGGCAGGCCCAGGAAATCACAGTGGCAAAGTATTTTCAGGAAAAACACATGAAACAACTGCAGTAAGTTTTAAACATTTTTAGAAAACAGTCCTAAGAAAGCACGCACGCTGATTGGTTAAAAATCGTGTTTGTATAACTCGATGGAGACACAGAACTAGCGCGCGCTTGTTGACGTATGATGGCGCGAGCAAAGAGAATTTACATTTTGATATCCAAAGTTAACAAGTTGTTTTCCTTTTTCTCGTCGTGGTGTTTTCTAAAAGAAATAGAAAACATGTACTTCGTGTTTCTATCGTACCTGATGTATACAAACACTCGTGAAAGTTTGGGAGAACTCGAAAAAGCTGTGGAAACACTCGCCTGCGGCTCGTGTTCCCACATCATGTCTCGTTCTCCCAAACTTCCACTCATGTTGGTATAACTCGATAGAAACACCGGTACATGTTTTCTATTTCTTAACTATTAAATTTTGTTATGTGGGTTACTGTTTAAATGCCTGCTGTTAAGGTGGCTGGAAACAGTTTTCAGTACTTTCCAAGACGTAGAGTTTTGACATGTGGTCATTATAACCACTCTTTATTGGTTAATACCACAATCATGGTATCAACAAACTGCCCAATCATCGAGAAACAAGTTGCTGTTAATTTTGTGGTGTAATAGGTTACCATAGCAACAATATGACCTGCTAAAAAACCACCCTTAATTTTAGCTTTAAGCGCTGATAACTCAAATAAATTTTCGAAAATTTTAAGGTGGCTCACTTGAACTGTTGTATGCATTGGGTATTTTTAAAATACTACCAAAAGAATATATCCAAAGACTTTTTTAAAATGTGTTCTACAGAGATGCTCAAGAACTCCATAATCTCACAAAGGCAAAACAAGGTGCATATCCAGCCTTCTACATGTACTAGATGTACATGTATGCAAATGCTAGTCAACAACTAGTCAATAAAGGAGTTGTTATATGGCATGAAGTGGGAGGCGCGGTGGCCTCATGGTTAGCGCTCTTGACTTCGGAGCAAGCGCTCTAGGTTTGAACCCTGGCCAGGACATTGTGTTGTGTTCTTGGGCAAAGACACTTTACTCTCAGTGCCTCTCTTCCACCCAGGTGTATAAACGGGTACTGGTGAATTTAATGCTGGGGGTAACCCTGTGATGGACTAGCATCCCATCCAGGAGGGAGTAGAAATACTCGCAGTCCCTTCATGCTACAGAAACCGGGATAAGCTCCGGTCTGTTGGGCCACTTTGCCCAAATGCAGACTTTACCTACCTAAATGGCATAAAAACAGTCGTGGCAATCCTGAGTGGCAAGATAATGGTAACCCAAATGTCTACCTTGCCACTTTCCTTCTATATTTTTGAGTCTCAAGCATGTACTTCCTCTTTATTATTAATATGACTGTGTGTCATAAGGACT
>JAHPZR010036034.1:0-13064 GCA_019787425.1 Platygyra sinensis
AAGAAGAGGCTGAGAAGTACGAAGAGGCAAAAAAATTCGAAAAGGCTAAGGAGCACCGAATGAAAGAGGCTGAGAAGCATGGAGAACCAAAAGAGGCCGAAGAGGCTAAAGAGCAAGAAGAGGGAAAAGAGTCTGTTCGCGCACTAGATGGCCTCATAAACATCGAAGTATCGAGATCGAAGACGGTCCAAGCTTGGTATAACGATCTTCTTCAATATCTCACAATCGTCTCCGCGCTGCCGAGAGTGACTAACTCCACGTTTTGCGATGCTAGAAAGCTTTTTGCCGTCAACCATGACAACAAAGTCACTTTGCGTAATCCTGGTTATGTAGGGGGATACGAAGACATCGTGCTTCTTCAGTTTGATCCCAACTTCATGTCGATCGAAGTTGTCTGTCGTCACCCTTCCTGCAAAAACATAAATTCCGCGGCGGAAACATGTGGCAAACGAGATCTGTACCTCTGCCCCCATCATCAGCAAGTGTTGAGAAATAGCATTTCCGATGCCTTGACTAGCCGTGAAATCCAGTCTGTGAGTGCGAAGAAAACAGGCCAATATGCTGGATACACGTCACTGATCAGTCTGCTATCTGGGGCGTTTCACGACTCGAAGAAATTCCAGACTCCTCAAGGAAAATCTACGATGTTCCAAGAAGCGATCTTGAATGTCAGGAACTTCTTGATCATAACTAGCACCTTGCTGAACCCTGATGAGGACAACTTGGGTATTGCACTGCCTCCTGTTGTTGAAATATTGAAACTTATTTTGGAGAATCCTGACAGTGTTGAGCGCGTGGTGGCTAGCCTTATCCGCCTTCTTCGAGAAGTTATAAAGATGATACTCTCTGCCTTTGGGGTCATTTACACATGGGTGTCGCTCGCCCTTAGAGGCCCAGGTGCCCAGATTGGAGCTGGTGTTGGTGGATGCTTTGGTGCCATTGGTTTCGTCTTGGGTCCCTGGAGTGGGGCTGCTGGTGTTGCTGTTGGAGGGACCTTGGGAGGTCTCATTGGAAATGGCATTTACAACCTGAGGGGGGAGCAAACATGGCAAGAAATAGATGGCTTGGGGCCGAAGAGGCAACCACATAACCAGTATCCTGTGTTTTATCTCCACGGAGATATCAAGGGCGGGTTTTATATGCGTTTCAATCATTTCAGCCATGAATAAAAAAACAAATTTTAAATATTACTATATTGGCTTAAAACTTACATCCTCCCATTACTCAAGGATCTTCATTGGCTACCAGTTCAGCAACGTATTATTTTTAACACTTTACTTCTTGTATTTAGAGCATTTTTAAAAGCACTATAATTAAATTCATTATTAAATTAAGCATTCAATAAGTACCTGCCTATATTTTCGATCGACTGCACTGATACACACCTGGAAGGGCATTGTCCATATTCTTCAAGTCTCGTTAGTCTATCCCCAGGACTAACGGATAGTGATATGAAGAACAGGTTAATTAATTACCATGGTACCGTATGTATTGAAACTTCGTTAAACACTGTGAGGTCTTTTAAATCTAATCTTAAAACTGTTGTTTTAATTTATAACATGTGTTAGTTTTATTAATGAGTAAAGTTAGTTTTGTTTAATACAGTTGTACACTTTTTATTGTTAAATTCTTTTTCATTTCCTTCTTTAGTATTTATGTTACTAGTTTTATAACTTGAACTGTGCTTTATTACTTAAATTAAGGTGTTTGTCATGAGAAAAAAAAATAAAAGTGTGTAAAGTGTAAAGTGTGTTATCATTATTATCGTTATTACAAAGCTAGCCCAAAAGTCATGTACAGGCCAGGATTACCTACATATACAAGCTCGCACTGACTGCCACATTACTACTTTACGTCAAAATCTGTCAACCAATCAGCGGTTTTTCCGCCGACGGTCCTTATTACACCACACAAGTGAATAGTACTTTCGGCGCTTTCTGATGGACAAGTTCGGAGGTAAATAGCAAGTACTTTTTCACCTCGGAGCAAACTGAACAAAACAAGTGGCTTCCCGTTTCGCTTCGGATTTTATGGACTTATTATTCAACTTGTGTGGTATACAATAAAACAATTATTCACCTCAGTGTCGGTGAAAGCGCTGGATATTCACCTTCACTTCGGTGAATAAACTGAGCCATTCACATGCAAAACTGCAGTTTGTAAAGTCTTTGAGTCGTCGCCAAACGAAAACTGAAGCAGTGGAAGAAATTAGCAGTCAAAACTTAGATACGAGATTAAAAGATTTTGAAAAATTAGAAGCAAATCATCCGCCACACATACCTCTGAAGGCTTTACGCTCTTAACAAACTGCGAACTACAGTGAAAGGACCGGTAGGACTAGGGAAATCACTTCAGTTTCGGAAACACTGAAGAATCATTTCCTCTCTTTTAGTCATATGCAGACCGTCATTCGGCAAACATATTCAGATCAAACTATAATCGTCTATCGGTCCTTCTTAACCTAATGATCACTACTGTGTATTTCTAATGTGAGGATCAAGAGTAATTTGCCTTCTCAAGGCCAATATTTCGATGTGCTAGTGTATATTTAACAAATTAACGCCTGTTTTAATTTCATGCATCTATTCTGTTATCGATCATTAGTTTTGTCATAACATTGTCAGAGTAGCTTTGGATCAACGAGGCGATAGTATTTTAGTTTGAAGATCTAATCTATTACCCTAACAGTAAAATATCTTAATGTTAATCTTTTCATTGCGTTTTTGTTACTGTTGATGTCATGAGCGAGGGCTACATAGGTGATGCACAGACCAAACAACTACTTTCCTATAGGTTTGTCTTTATTTCATATTTTTCACTTTTTTGACCATTGAGAGAGCCTTACAGACTACTCAGTGATATGTTTTCTTGCCCCTGGCACATGGTTTAGCGTTCAAGCTTAAGGTGGCTCAAAACAGTTTCAAGCACTTGCATTTTTATTCGTCGTTATAGCCACTCTTTATCACTTGATGCTACAATCATGGTATCAAAAAACTGCCCAACTATTGGTGAACACGTCGTTGTCCTTTTCATAACATAATAGGTTACCATAGCAACAGCATGACCTACTAAATACACCCTTAATTACAGCTTTAGGGGCTTATAATTCAAAAAGGGCACGGTGAAATTTTTTTATATTATCAACATTTGATAAGCATGATTAGGCGCAACTTTTGGCAAAGTTTAAAAAAATTCTGTAGGTGGCGTTCAGAGCCACCTTAAATTTTCGAAAATTTAAGGTGGCTCTGAACGCCACCTACAGAAATTTTTTAAACTTTGCCAAAAGTTGCATCTTATCCATCTTATCAAAATTCCATAATAAGAAAAAATTTCACCGTGCCACTTTTGAAATATAAGCGCTTAAAGCTGAAATTAAGGGTGTTTTTAGCAGGTCATAGTGTTGCTATGGTAACCTACTGTGTCACGAAAATAATACCAACGTGTTCTCCAGTGATTGGGCAGTTTTTTGATACCATGATTGCAGCATCCACTGATAAAGAGTATGTTCCTGCATCAATGGAAACCCAAAAATAATGATGCAGTTTTGTTACCTAGGACTTTATCACTACACTGAAACCATTTATTGCTGCCTATCACTTAGCATGGCAAGGATGGAAATGGATTGAGATTTGAAAAAACTAGCCAGTTTTTTCAAATTCTAGAGCCATTCCTTGAAAATGTTGCCAGAAATTCACTATGGATTGCTCTCTGAACCACCATTCGTTTGATATGTTTCTGTTATTCCATTTGAGTATTTTGGGAACGAGTAATGGTACTAGGTAAAGGTTTCAGCAACGAATGAAGCTGAAAACAGCAAAACTCCTGTGACAGTGCTCCTTTAAGAGCAGCATTCTTGTTTCTTCGTTTTTGTACCTTTTCTCTGTCATTTGAAAGACTTGGAGTCATTGCTTCTTACAAGAGATTCCCGACTGGTCAGCAAGAAACTCACCCTATCGATGAATCTAGATTTGTTTGCATTTTATTTCTCCATGCACTCTCGACATTACCTGCATCATTAAATGCCCATCATAGCCCTTCAAGTAATAAACAACAACCGGGATTGGCATCGTTTTTGCATTCAATCTGATCTCGAAGTCGGTTACATTCATTATACGTGGTCCCGCGGTATTTTCTGTAACATGACAATGGTCCTTCACTCAGTCTTTGTGGTTAAGCAACAGCAAAGGAAGGGGGAGGGGGGAACAGGGGGGTAAATCTCCCTTCTCCCTACTTTCTGAGCCAATTTCTCCCTCCTCCCTACTTTTTGAGCCAATTTCTCCCTCCTCCCTAAACGGTTACGTTTCTTTTTCTCCCTCCTCCCTACTTTTCCCCCCTATTTCTCCCTCCTCCCAACTTTTTTTGGGCCATTTCTTCCTCCTCCCTATTCTGTTCCTCCCCCCTTCAAAGGCTAAACGCAGAACAAACATGTTGACTGGTTGCTTGCAATCCATTGGTCTATTTCATCTCTTACTTTTCTTTCTCCTTGTGGAGTTATGAAGTTTATCTTTCGGATGGCTTCGTAGAACATATTTTGTGACTTTCGCCGCAATAACCACCAGTGTTTATAGTCATGCTCAGAAATAGAGTCCCAGAAAAGATCTTTAACCGAATTTTTATTACAAATATTACAGTCAGTTGCGCTTTTGTGTTATTCCAATCTTCAGGTGTCATCAAGAGCGGCTTTTTGCTGCCAAATACGCCCAGAACGCTGTCTCATTCCTTAAAATATATTCAAAAACACCTAAATTGCGTCTTCTCCTCTATAATTATCAAGGTCGAGGATTTCACCGTCGCTTTTTACTATTATATACGCAAACCCACATGCCTCATGCATCTCTGTTTTTTGGGGGAACCCATGCAAACAAGTTCACAGAAATGTTTACTCTCGTTATGCCTGTTTTGATCCTACAAGAGCCTTTTCACATATTTGTAGCGTATATTTTCATCTTGCTTATAAGCATCACGTTTACTGGGGGAATGGCCATTTCTTTCTCGCTGATTCTGTAAACAACAGCATGGTAATTTTCCCGGCCAAACACATTGATTCCAAGAATCGAATGGGATTTTGCTTCTCGAGTTTAAGAATTTGTGAAACCGGTGTTGGGAAGTCGATAGCTGTGAAATTAAGGCCATCTTCGCTCTTGGGTAACTGTTAATTCTTTGTACTTTTTTCTTTTGCTGATGGGAAAAGAGCCGCACAAAGCGCCTATCTCAGACACTAGCTGTCTCTGTTTTGGATGTTAATTATTGCTTACTTATTTTGCGATTTGCTTGCGGAAGAGGAAAATAGCTTCGTGCAACACAAATCGGCAAATGCAGCCAAAGTACTTTAGCTTCCTTTGTATCACCCAGCCTGAACCTCTTTGCGACCATGCCTCAACCTCGTTCTCAGGGCCATTTCCCTGACTTGAAGGCGGGGCGGGAAAAAGCCCTGGCATCAGCTGGTCACGTGTCTACCGAAACACTAATGTATGAATCCCTGTGGTTAATTCTACAAGTTAATTGGTTGATAGAATTTTCTCAGAACTGGCCTCATGGTTAGTTCGCTCGACTCCGGAGCGAGCGGTCCGGGTTCGAGTCCTGGCCGGGGACATTGTGTTGTGTTCTTGTGCAAGACACTTTACTCTCACAGTGCCTCTCTCCACCCAGGTGTATAAATGGGTACCGGCGAATTTAATGCTGGGAGGTAACCCTGCGATGGACTAGCATCCCATCCAGGGGGTGGGACACTTTTTACGAAAAATGAAAGACCCCTGGAGGTCTTATTGATTTTTGGGAAATTAAAAAGTGCTCCAGAACCTCAGTCATATGTGTAAGTAGGTGGATGAATGTATTTAAGAATCTAGTTGAAGCACGTGATCTTAAAACAGGTGATGCTACTGACGAAGAAGGATTGTCGTTGGTTCTGCTCTGCAGAACTGTTGCAGAAAGACTTAGACGCCGTTAAAGAACATTAGAATAAACATCGAAAAAGGAAATCTAGAAATGACACTACTCCTGGTGTTCCAGATGTGCTGTATTATTTGTCAGAAGGAAGAAGTCTGATTTGCTGCACTCCGTACCCGACGAATGTCTATTGACACTTCCCAGCTTAAACCTAGAAATACAGAAATATTGAATTAAAACTTATTCTCGATACCTTTGAAAGCAGATGATTGGTTTGGATGGAAAAAGCATTTCAAGTCTCAAGATTTAGTTTTGCACACTCTATATAAATGCAATTACTTTTGTTGTACATTGTAAGGCTGTTGTGTTTTATCCAGAACGCTGATGACTAATGAGTTTTATTTGTGTTTTTTTTGATGTGACAAAAGCGATAAGGGGCATTTGTTGTGTTATAATACTATTTCCGTTATGTTGCTGTTCTTTTGTACATACAGTTCCTTTGCAGCTGGATGTTCAAACCTGAAAAAACTATACACCAATGTTATGAGCTACAAATGACCATGTATCAGAAGTAAAAGACTGAAGTGACCAAGTAAAAATGACCGGTTATTGTGCTTAGAGAAAAAGAACTTATGATGCAATTATAAAGTTGGTAAACAAGCAACAGTGCCAGAGTATTCTTAATTGCAAAGTTGTTACAGAAATCAGGCTTCAGGGTGCAAAAGCTTGGTTTTGTGGAAGCTGCACTGTAGACAGTCAAATAAAATCAACCGAACAGTTTACACAACTGAGATAATGAATATTGTAGCAATCATAAGAGTTATCAGTAGTTTTACAACTAATAATGCACCTGATGCTAATACTCGGCGACCCAAGTTTGTGGTGCAGTTCCATGGCTTCTCTCAAGCGTGTAGGCTTTTTCAAGGTCAAAAGAATCCAAAGCATATTGAAAGAATTCTGAATGTTAATTACCTTCTTCCTTCTTGATTAGGTGGCTTCCGACATAGCTAATTTTATCGTCGGGTACGGAGTGCAGCAAATCAGACTTCTTCCTTCTGACAAATAATACAGCACATCTGGAACACCAGGAGTAGTGTCATTTCTAGATTTCCTTATTCGATGTTTATTCTAATGTTCTTTTACGGCGTCTAAGTCTTCCTGCAACAGTTCTGCAGAGCAGAACCAACGACAATCCTTCTTCGTCAGTAGCATCACCTGTTTTAAGATCACGTGCTTCAACTAGATTCTTAAATACATTCATCCACCTACTTACACATATGACTGAGGTTCTGGAGCACTTTTTAATTTCCCAAAATTCACTAAGACCTCCAGGGGTCTTTCATTTTTCGTAAAAAGTGTCCCACCCCCTGGATGGATGCTAGTCCATCGCAGGGTTACCTCCCAGCATTAAATTCGCCGGTACCCATTTATACACCTGGGTGGAGAGAGGCACTGTGAGAGTAAAGTGTCTTGCACAAGAACACAACACAATGTCCCCGGCCAGGACTCGAACCCGGACCGCTCGCTCCGGAGTCGAGCGAACTAACCATGAGGCCAGTTCTGAGAAAATTCTATCAACCAATTAACTTGTAGAATTAACCACAGGGATTCATACATTAGTGTTTCGGTAGACACGTGACCAGCTGATGCCAGGGCTTTTTCCCGCCCCGCCTTCAAGTCAGGGAAATGGCCCTGAGAACGAGGTTGAGGCATGGTCGCAAAGAGGTTCAGGCTGGGTGATACAAAGGAAGCTAAAGTACTTTGGCTGCATTTGCCGATTTGTGTTGCACGAAGCTATTTTCCTCTTCCGCAAGCAAATCGCAAAATAAGTAAGCAATAATTAACATCCAAAACAGAGACAGCTAGTGTCTGAGATAGGCGCTTTGTGCGGCTCTTTTCCCATCAGCAAAAGAAAAAAGTACAAAGAATTAACAGTTACCCAAGAGCGAAGATGGCCTTAATTTCACAGCTATCGACTTCCCAACACCGGTTTCACAAATTCTTAAACTCGAGAAGCAAAATCCCATTCGATTCTTGGAATCAATGTGTTTGGCCGGGAAAATTACCATGCTGTTGTTTACAGAATCAGCGAGAAAGAAATGGCCATTCCCCCAGTAAACGTGATGCTTATAAGCAAGATGAAAATATACGCTACAAATATGTGAAAAGGCTCTTGTAGGATCAAAACAGGCATAACGAGAGTAAACATTTCTGTGAACTTGTTTGCATGGGTTCCCCCAAAAAACAGAGATGCATGAGGCATGTGGGTTTGCGTATATAATAGTAAAAAGCGACGGTGAAATCCTCGACCTTGATAATTATAGAGGAGAAGACGCAATTTAGGTGTTTTTGAATATATTTTAAGGAATGAGACAGCGTTCTGGGCGTATTTGGCAGCAAAAAGCCGCTCTTGATGACACCTGAAGATTGGAATAACACAAAAGCGCAACTGACTGTAATATTTGTAATAAAAATTCGGTTAAAGATCTTTTCTGGGACTCTATTTCTGAGCATGACTATAAACACTGGTGGTTATTGCGGCGAAAGTCACAAAATATGTTCTACGAAGCCATCCGAAAGATAAACTTCATAACTCCACAAGGAGAAAGAAAAGTAAGAGATGAAATAGACCAATGGATTGCAAGCAACCAGTCAACATGTTTGTTCTGCGTTTAGCCTTTGAAGGGGGGAGGAACAGAATAGGGAGGAGGAAGAAATGGCCCAAAAAAAGTTGGGAGGAGGGAGAAATAGGGGGGAAAAGTAGGGAGGAGGGAGAAAAAGAAACGTAACCGTTTAGGGAGGAGGGAGAAATTGGCTCAAAAAGTAGGGAGGAGGGAGAAATTGGCTCAGAAAGTAGGGAGAAGGGAGATTTACCCCCCTGTTCCCCCCTCCCCCTTCCTTTGCTGTTGCTTAACCACAAAGACTGAGTGAAGGACCATTGTCATGTTACAGAAAATACCGCGGGACCACGTATAATGAATGTAACCGACTTCGAGATCAGATTGAATGCAAAAACGATGCCAATCCCGGTTGTTGTTTATTACTTGAAGGGCTATGATGGGCATTTAATGATGCAGGTAATGTCGAGAGTGCATGGAGAAATAAAATGCAAACAAATCTAGATTCATCGATAGGGTGAGTTTCTTGCTGACCAGTCGGGAATCTCTTGTAAGAAGCAATGACTCCAAGTCTTTCAAATGACAGAGAAAAGGTACAAAAACGAAGAAACAAGAATGCTGCTCTTAAAGGAGCACTGTCACAGGAGTTTTGCTGTTTTCAGCTTCATTCGTTGCTGAAACCTTTACCTAGTACCATTACTCGTTCCCAAAATACTCAAATGGAATAACAGAAACATATCAAACGAATGGTGGTTCAGAGAGCAATCCATAGTGAATTTCTGGCAACATTTTCAAGGAATGGCTCTAGAATTTGAAAAAACTGGCTAGTTTTTTCAAATCTCAATCCATTTCCATCCTTGCCATGCTAAGTGATAGGCAGCAATAAATGGTTTCAGTGTAGTGATAAAGTCCTAGGTAACAAAACTGCATCATTATTTTTGGGTTTCCATTGATGCAGGAACATACTCTTTATCAGTGGATGCTGCAATCATGGTATCAAAAAACTGCCCAATCACTGGAGAACACGTTGGTATTATTTTCGTGACACAGTAGGTTACCATAGCAACACTATGACCTGCTAAAAACACCCTTAATTTCAGCTTTAAGCGCTTATATTTCAAAAGTGGCACGGTGAAATTTTTTCTTATTATGGAATTTTGATAAGATGGATAAGATGCAACTTTTGGCAAAGTTTAAAAAATTTCTGTAGGTGGCGTTCAGAGCCACCTTAAATTTTCGAAAATTTAAGGTGGCTCTGAACGCCACCTACAGAATTTTTTTAAACTTTGCCAAAAGTTGCGCCTAATCATGCTTATCAAATGTTGATAATATAAAAAAATTTCACCGTGCCCTTTTTGAATTATAAGCCCCTAAAGCTGTAATTAAGGGTGTATTTAGTAGGTCATGCTGTTGCTATGGTAACCTATTATGTTATGAAAAGGACAACGACGTGTTCACCAATAGTTGGGCAGTTTTTTGATACCATGATTGTAGCATCAAGTGATAAAGAGTGGCTATAACGACGAATAAAAATGCAAGTGCTTGAAACTGTTTTGAGCCACCTTAAGCTTGAACGCTAAACCATGTGCCAGGGGCAAGAAAACATATCACTGAGTAGTCTGTAAGGCTCTCTCAATGGTCAAAAAAGTGAAAAATATGAAATAAAGACAAACCTATAGGAAAGTAGTTGTTTGGTCTGTGCATCACCTATGTAGCCCTCGCTCATGACATCAACAGTAACAAAAACGCAATGAAAAGATTAACATTAAGATATTTTACTGTTAGGGTAATAGATTAGATCTTCAAACTAAAATACTATCGCCTCGTTGATCCAAAGCTACTCTGACAATGTTATGACAAAACTAATGATCGATAACAGAATAGATGCATGAAATTAAAACAGGCGTTAATTTGTTAAATATACACTAGCACATCGAAATATTGGCCTTGAGAAGGCAAATTACTCTTGATCCTCACATTAGAAATACACAGTAGTGATCATTAGGTTAAGAAGGACCGATAGACGATTATAGTTTGATCTGAATATGTTTGCCGAATGACGGTCTGCATATGACTAAAAGAGAGGAAATGATTCTTCAGTGTTTCCGAAACTGAAGTGATTTCCCTAGTCCTACCGGTCCTTTCACTGTAGTTCGCAGTTTGTTAAGAGCGTAAAGCCTTCAGAGGTATGTGTGGCGGATGATTTGCTTCTAATTTTTCAAAATCTTTTAATCTCGTATCTAAGTTTTGACTGCTAATTTCTTCCACTGCTTCAGTTTTCGTTTGGCGACGACTCAAAGACTTTACAAACTGCAGTTTTGCATGTGAATGGCTCAGTTTATTCACCGAAGTGAAGGTGAATATCCAGCGCTTTCACCGACACTGAGGTGAATAATTGTTTTATTGTATACCACACAAGTTGAATAATAAGTCCATAAAATCCGAAGCGAAACGGGAAGCCACTTGTTTTGTTCAGTTTGCTCCGAGGTGAAAAAGTACTTGCTATTTACCTCCGAACTTGTCCATCAGAAAGCGCCGAAAGTACTATTCACTTGTGTGGTGTAATAAGGACCGTCGGCGGAAAAACCGCTGATTGGTTGACAGATTTTGACGTAAAGTAGTAATGTGGCAGTCAGTGCGAGCTTGTATATGTAGGTAATCCTGGCCTGTACATGACTTTTGGGCTAGCTTTGTAATAACGATAATAATGATAACACACTTTACACTTTACACACTTTTATTTTTTTTTCTCATGACAAACACCTTAATTTAAGTAATAAAGCACAGTTCAAGTTATAAAACTAGTAACATAAATACTAAAGAAGGAAATGAAAAAGAATTTAACAATAAAAAGTGTACAACTGTATTAAACAAAACTAACTTTACTCATTAATAAAACTAACACATGTTATAAATTAAAACAACAGTTTTAAGATTAGATTTAAAAGACCTCACAGTGTTTAACGAAGTTTCAATACATACGGTACCATGGTAATTAATTAACCTGTTCTTCATATCACTATCCGTTAGTCCTGGGGATAGACTAACGAGACTTGAAGAATATGGACAATGCCCTTCCAGGTGTGTATCAGTGCAGTCGATCGAAAATATAGGCAGGTACTTATTGAATGCTTAATTTAATAATGAATTTAATTATAGTGCTTTTAAAAATGCTCTAAATACAAGAAGTAAAGTGTTAAAAATAATACGTTGCTGAACTGGTAGCCAATGAAGATCCTTGAGTAATGGGAGGATGTAAGTTTTAAGCCAATATAGTAATATTTAAAATTTGTTTTTTTATTCATGGCTGAAATGATTGAAACGCATATAAAACCCGCCCTTGATATCTCCGTGGAGATAAAACACAGGATACTGGTTATGTGGTTGCCTCTTCGGCCCCAAGCCATCTATTTCTTGCCATGTTTGCTCCCCCCTCAGGTTGTAAATGCCATTTCCAATGAGACCTCCCAAGGTCCCTCCAACAGCAACACCAGCAGCCCCACTCCAGGGACCCAAGACGAAACCAATGGCACCAAAGCATCCACCAACACCAGCTCCAATCTGGGCACCTGGGCCTCTAAGGGCGAGCGACACCCATGTGTAAATGACCCCAAAGGCAGAGAGTATCATCTTTATAACTTCTCGAAGAAGGCGGATAAGGCTAGCCACCACGCGCTCAACACTGTCAGGATTCTCCAAAATAAGTTTCAATATTTCAACAACAGGAGGCAGTGCAATACCCAAGTTGTCCTCATCAGGGTTCAGCAAGGTGCTAGTTATGATCAAGAAGTTCCTGACATTCAAGATCGCTTCTTGGAACATCGTAGATTTTCCTTGAGGAGTCTGGAATTTCTTCGAGTCGTGAAACGCCCCAGATAGCAGACTGATCAGTGACGTGTATCCAGCATATTGGCCTGTTTTCTTCGCACTCACAGACTGGATTTCACGGCTAGTCAAGGCATCGGAAATGCTATTTCTCAACACTTGCTGATGATGGGGGCAGAGGTACAGATCTCGTTTGCCACATGTTTCCGCCGCGGAATTTATGTTTTTGCAGGAAGGGTGACGACAGACAACTTCGATCGACATGAAGTTGGGATCAAACTGAAGAAGCACGATGTCTTCGTATCCCCCTACATAACCAGGATTACGCAAAGTGACTTTGTTGTCATGGTTGACGGCAAAAAGCTTTCTAGCATCGCAAAACGTGGAGTTAGTCACTCTCGGCAGCGCGGAGACGATTGTGAGATATTGAAGAAGATCGTTATACCAAGCTTGGACCGTCTTCGATCTCGATACTTCGATGTTTATGAGGCCATCTAGTGCGCGAACAGACTCTTTTCCCTCTTCTTGCTCTTTAGCCTCTTCGGCCTCTTTTGGTTCTCCATGCTTCTCAGCCTCTTTCATTCGGTGCTCCTTAGCCTTTTCGAATTTTTTTGCCTCTTCGTACTTCTCAGCCTCTTCTTGCACCTCAGCTTCTTCGGATTCTTTTGGTTCTTCGTGCTCCTCAGCCTCTTCGGACTCTTTTAGTTCTGCGTGCTCTTTAGCCTCTTCAAGGTC
>JAHPZR010036035.1:0-13601 GCA_019787425.1 Platygyra sinensis
CTGTATATATCGTTAGTTTGATGTTCAACATAGACGAATGAACCTCTCCTATTCCGAGAAAAACTTTCAGTAGCAAACATGGCCGCCTGTCCAACATTTGATCACGTGACTTAGTTTATCCCGTTGCTGAAGTACACACGAGAACCACACGAGAGCACCACTCACGCTCACTCACGTGCTTTTCCCTCGTGGGGTAGATTATCACGCTGGCCTGCAATCTTTGAAGTCTACACCCACAGAGACAGTCCACCTTGTTTCTATTAACTGGCTACCTGCTTGTATTGTGGAAGTAAAAATCGTCCTGGCGACACAATTCGAGGTAAAGTAAAGAAATTTTTTGGCTATAGCAGATAGTATGGCCAGCTCGAATGTTCCGCGGTACGGGCGAAAAGAAGGGAAACTCGCGAGGTGTCCCGCTCCTCACTTCGAAGCATGGAAACTAGATAACGGCGCAAAGGTTGGTAACCGGGAGAATTAAAATGGCGGAAGGCAGTGTTCGTAGTGCAAGCATCAGTTTGTATAACGTTGTGACTCAATAATTTCTGGACAGCTGCAAGGTATTTTAATCAGCTCTATTTTATAATTCTTGTGTCAAAGTCAGCCTGATACTTGCATTTAGTTTTTGCTGACTAAATAAATGCAGCTTAATGCTGTCACAAGCCCAAACACAAAACTTTAACTTATTTCATTTTTTGTAGGTCAAACGCTGCGGGGTTGAACCAAGTCAAAACTTGGAACTAGGTCCTGGTGATCCAATCAGCGGAGGTAAAGATCTTCCAACAAAATTCTGTTCTCTGCAAGTGAGACGTCAAAGTTTTATGGTGCAAGAAAGTGGTTGGGAAGACAGGAAAGGAAGTCTTCTTTCCAAGGACTAGAAGTTATCACGTGGTTGGCAAAATGGTATCGGGGGTGTTTTCTCTGACAAAGGCAGGAGAAACACAAATTGGTTGGGTCCCTGAAAAGGACCAATGAACTATGGATGCTGTTGGAAAGGCATGTGGTTTGCCTAACTTCCATGCCAAAATTGACAATACAAGTACCAAAAATATTGGAGACAATTTTATCAAGGTAACAATTTTTATAATAATCATCATAATAAAAATAATTATAAAAATTGTTACCTTGGTAAAACTATCTGTGAAGGCTCCTTGGTGTAGAAGACACAGGACAACACAGGACACATCACAATAGAATACCGCCTCACTAACCTATTTTGTTCATTGTTTTCCCTGTTCTTTTGTCTTTTTGTTTTCTATTGTTGTACGCCAACTGTATCTTCTACACCAAGTAAGAGCCCCAAAGCAACAAAGCTCTGTGAAATAATTAAGCTTAATACATGCAAAGAATCTTGTGTAACTTTAATTATTTTGTGGAAGATTTATTAGTTTTCTGTAAATCATCTCTATTTTCTTAAACTTAAAAGTTATGTCACTATTTACATATTTTTTTATAGTATTGTTAGATGTTGCTTCGTATTTTGATATAATTACTTTAGGCATATACCAGTCGCCATGTTGATTCCTGGTTATTTATTGACTAGCTTGGACTATATAATTGGACAATAACTGTTGTGGTAATTCTCTAACCATTTTTAGCTAAAATGGTTTGAAACTGGGATATTTGAGACTATGGTGACTTATAGCAATACAAAAGTAAGCAAGATAATTATCATAACATATTATGTTTTAGCTAATATTGGTTTATTGTGAGGGATTCTGTGAATATTTTTTAATTTTATGGACTTTGCTAACTTTAAGTTTTATTACTTGAGTGAAATAAAATCGCTTTAAGTCGCCTTAAATCGCCTTAAGTCGCCTTAAGTCGCCTTAAATCGCCTAAAGTCGCAATGTTTTTTTTGCCAATTTAGCTTAAGTCGCCTTAAGTCGCCTTAAATCGCCCAAAGTCGCTTTAAGTTACGGCGACTTAAGGCCCCAGAGTAGGCCTAGTAGAATTTTGTTTCCTAGCTGTTCCTTCGCGACAAAGCGCGCTTGAATGCTCAGTCTTGAATTTCTGCATTTTCATCGCACAGTAGCTTTTGATAAAGCCGATTATCGATGTCAGTAACGAGATAGATAACACAACGAAAATTCGGTAGCTACATTATATGACTTCATCAAAAATATATTCTGTAACGTAGTGTAAAATATACTGGTACTTATGACTTCGTT
The DNA here is from genome assembly GCA_019787425.1 of Platygyra sinensis. NCBI lineage: Eukaryota > Metazoa > Cnidaria > Anthozoa > Scleractinia > Merulinidae > Platygyra > Platygyra sinensis. Next base: position 2,169 of record JAHPZR010036035.1, read on the forward strand.
CACGTTGTGTTAAGCATTCCCTTTCGCCATTGAGAACAGGACATCACGGGTTCGCTATCTGCTTTCATGTCCACGGCCGAGAAGAGTGAAGAAAGGAATGACTCTGAAATTCATTTCGATGAAATGAAACCGGGGTAATGCATTTAAATTCAATTCCAATTTTAATATTTTGTTACCATCAGTATTATTCGTACTTCTCTGTTTATATGCGCTTCGCTCTGTAGCCGGCAGTTACAAAACCGGGTTAACTCCGAAACGGCTACTGCTGTTTATGCCTCGTTAGTTGTTTTTTTATAGCTGTCACTAAATCAGCGATTGGAGTTTTTCGGGCCAAGTTTTGTCTCTGTTTCCTTGCAGCCGATCGAGATGTAAGCAATTTCAGTTACATGCAACAATATGTAAATTCTACTGTTTCTCGTGGAATCTGGTTCAAGGAGACCAAACCATGAACGAGAGAAACCATCAACGGCTTTTTCACATCTATCTGTTTAATTACAGCACTTCAAACGTAACATAGCTTAGCACACAGTTAAAGCAAGAACGGAACACAAAAACAGGCCTCCATTTATCGGAAACAACAAAAATCAAAGCTCAGCTCGTTTTGCTTGAGCGTGTCGGTGACATGTCCTGACATGTGATCAAAACATTCGTCAAAACAATGATAGTTTCCCATCAAACAGTCTCCTGCTTGAACATGGTTCGCGCTTCGGAGCTTTCAGCCCTCGGGTTTACGTAGACGACACAAATTTATTCTGCTAAATATATAAGCTTGTGAGTGTTTCGCAAATCGTAAACCTATCGGTCGATCAAATATTATTGGTTAGGCGCTTTGCAATTCGTCAAATTACTTGTAGCAACCAATCAAATTCGCGTGTTCCCACGGCATATTTAACACGCGCTAACTTTTGCGGATGGGTAATGGACCGAATCTCGAACGAGACGTATGATAAAGTTCAAAGAAGCTTTGGCTCCAAGGAAAAGTATCTCGGCCATTGCCTTCACTGAGAGCTCAGTGAGAAAGTAAACAACAGCTTGTTGTAGTTCTGATCAAAATGTTGGAGAAAGCTCACCGGTGCCATGAAAGTTGCTCTGCTTATATGTTTTGTTTACGAAAAGCCGACTGTAGTGGTGAAATTAGGAGTTCCAGCCTACTACAAATAATTCTTTAAAAGGATAACTACCAATATAATTGTCCATGAGGTCGAGTATAGAAAATGATTTCGCACTTGGAAAACTCCGGTAATCAAAAAATAATTTGAAAATTGGATTATCAATCGATGATCCAAGTCATATGCGGTATCAAAATATCATTTTGAATAAGAAAAGTTGGAGGATCGATCAAGAATATCAGATCGTGAGAGCAAATATGATATTTTCTTCGGAAATTGATAAATTCAAGAAATATCATAAAAAAAGTCAAGAAATTGGGCACAGTTTGTAAGAAAATTGATAAACAAATTGATGAAAATTCATCATTTCAGAATCAAAAGTTTTCAAAGTTGATGACGTCAAATTTAAATGTCATACTGTTTATGACATGTATGCAACATCAAAATGTGGTAAAATCATTAATATCAAACGTCAGAAACTGCTTGTTGGTAATCTTTATACTATGGGCTTACGATGTCATGTTCGAGCATCTAATGATACCAAACCTCCTAAATGTTATCAGGTGCATTGATTCATCTGTGAGTGCCATAATTGTTTGATCCCTGACGGCTATGTTGTGGATCATATCAAGAACAACAAAATGGATAGTCACATTACGAATTTATGACTTATGACACAGAAACAAAATTGCAAGAAGTACCAACGAGATTTAAACAAAAACGACCTGAAAAGCGCAGGGTCAAGGCAATTAATCTAATAACCAAAAAATTTCATTTTATCCCAGTATATCACGTGCTGGCAAAAAGTTGCTGGTAAATCGAAGATGTATCCATCATGTTTGCACCGGCAAAACCAAAACCTCCTATTCAGCGAAGATAAAATGCAGATTTACATTTGAATTCGTCTAATCAGACTCAGAATAACTTGATTCATCAGACGACTCAGTGACCAATCAGAATCACTAGGTGTCCAATCACTACCGCTAACTTGCGTCTCATCGCAAGAGTCACAACTACTCTGTGACCAATCAGTTTCATCGCAAGAGTCACAACTACTTTCCGACCAATCGGATTGATCACATGATTCCGAGAAATCGGATTCTGTTTCATAACTATATTTGTCTAGTTCCATATATTATATGACTATATTACTTTAAAATCCTTCAATGGAACCCACGAATTGAAATCATCACTATAACCCAACCATTTCACTAAAGCTTTCTTCTTTTTGTAATCTCTCCAAATTACCTTCTCGATCATGAAGACGTCCTGCTTCGCGCTAAAGAGCTCAGGTTCGTAGAAGTTACCTGTTATCTCCTCGACACGGAGATCCTTCAATTTATAGGTGACTGGATTCGTGTATTGAACCCGTTCAACTTCGAAGATCTCCTCTGTCCAATTAAGCGCGTGTACTCTTTGTCAAAAAATGACCGTTATCACTCAGTTGCTACTATGGGACAAATTACTTTCATCTTTACTGTACTTGGGCCAAGTCTAAACGTCCCCATATAAAGGGCTAACCCATATACGACCGCTCTCGTGTGGCTTTGATAGCTCAGTTGGGAGAGCACTGCACCGGCGTCGCAGAGTTCGTGGGTTCGAATCCCGCTCAGAGCCTGAATTTTTTTTCAGTTCTCTGTTCAAGTAGTGTTACGGCCGCACTTGCATTAATGACCGTTAGCACTCAGTTGCTACTATGGGACAAATTACTTTCAACTTTCTTTTGTATTTGCTAATGCGCACTTTGTCGCCAACTTTGAATTTTGGTTTCGCTGATAATTGCTCCATATCACCGTACAGATTGTAGAACACCAAACCCTGATTCTCCTTTTTAGAGGCTTCTACTGGTGTCATTTTGATGCTCGAATGTTTGGTATTATTGTACTTTTCAAGTATTTCAGGCAATATGTCCAAATATTTGTTTTACACTGAACAGTAAACTTTTTCCGCGTTTTGGTTTTGATCGTTCTGTTCCATCGTTCACAAACAGATGACTCTTTTTCATTCCCGGTTGAGTAAATTTTTATTTTATATCTCTCCAATAGCTCCTTCAGATACTTGTTATAAAACTCTTTCCCCTTGTCGATCCACAGAAATTGTGGTTGTCTGCCATCTCGAATATTTTTTCAAATGCTGACGTCACAGTCTGACCTTTCTTGTCCTTCAATGGTTCGATCCATCCGTACTTACTAAATACGTCCAATACCATCAGCAGAAACCGGTATCCCCTGTTCCAGTTGCTAAATTGTTGCATTTCGGAAGATACGTGATGTCTTTGTCATATAGTGGTTATCTATTGTTTGTCTTCGCCATATAGTGGTTATCTATTGTTTTTTTTTTTTTTTTTAAATAAACAATAGAAAAAATACAACAAGTACCTACATGCATATCACCGAGATCCGCGCACCAGATCTCATCAGCATGATTAGCATTAACTCGCCGTCGAATAAAGTTTCTCTTTATTGGCCGATGTAATTTAATAACTAGTCGTTATTGCCATTTTTCTTCATGCGACGGCATCACACGTTTTTTCTCCCTAGACCCAATTTTTGTTTAGTGTTGATCATGTTTCTTGCTAACCAGTGCCCCTACTGGCGATCTTTCTTCGGTACATGATCTAGTGCTGCGACCAATCTCCTATCCGCTTTATTTTTGCATTTCTTGTCATCTCCACAAATTGAATAATTAACATCATGTTGCATTGCAATTGCATCAGTCGTGCCTGGTTTATCTTAAATTTCTAGTATCTGACCCGTTTGTGGATCAAACTTTACCTGAGAGTAAAGGTCTTTGTTCGCCCACATGAAGTCACTCATCTGCCCGTGTACTTGTGAACCGGTAACGTCCAACCCCTTGCTGTTTTTGGTAATTTTACGATCGCTTTGTGAATATCAACAGCACCACCAGTTGGTGATATTTTCTTGGACAGATCTGCTGTGAAAGTATCAAGTGCTTGATTTAAATATTTATTGGCAACATTTTCAATTTGCGTAATCTGATTTGACAGCTTTTGATAGACCCTGTCGACCAAGAAATGCGGCCGCGTTAAGTCCGCTCTTGAGGAGAACTTCGCCGATTGAATGAGAACTATTTACATCGAATAGTGATCCGCCTGCCCTTTCAGATGGGCTATTTAGTTTTCCCGACTTTTAACAAATCTACTTTTTGTGATACCACAATCTGCACATGTATATTTTAACATGAGTCGGCCATTTTTAGCTCTCTCATATCGTTCACTTCCGGGCACTCATTCAGTGTCCTTTTTCTGTTTCACACAAAAAATTTTTACCGTTATACAATTAGTTTACATAAAATACTGTTTGATGAATCTGTGGTTGATACTCCTATCAGAGAAATCAAATTTTGGATTATCTATCACCTCTAAAATGGGTCGTCCTCTTTGCCGTTCCAGCAAATAGTATAAGCACCACTCACCACATAGCACGGAATCACGTTCTTGAATTTCATCTCCAAAATACACAATTTGAGAACATCAGAAGGCATCGGTAAACCAATTGAATCAAAGTACTCACAATATTGATCAATGTTACGATGGCAGACCCAGTGGGTTCCTGCTCCTATTTGATCATGGAGATTGATTATCCCGCACTCTCTCGAAATTCGTTTCGGTAAATTGTCTCTGCTGAATACGCCTTTAAACACCGCAGTGTAATTGAGTACTATCTCAATGAATTGAGATTGAGCCCACTCCAGCAGCCTGAGAAAGGTTTGCTCTTGATATACTGGTGTTAAAATCTCTTGCTGCTGACATTGCCCGGCTAAGACATACAGTCTTTCCATTTCCAGTGATCTTGCCCGGGTAGTGGGAGTGTCCACAGGCTTCAGTCTATCTTCATTAATCCAGACGTCCTCGTGTAAAGCAAAATCAGGATCCACGTGACCTTCTCCACCTGCTGATTTAATTTGCTCTTGACAGCGCTACAAACAGAGCTCCTGGATTCTTAGCTTCAAAGGCGTGCTTTCCAGGGTAAATCACAACATACCTGAAAGCCTCCCCTGTACCTTTACGGAAAAAGTGTTCTATTGCTTTTATAAAATATTTCTTAAAAATATGCAGAAATCTGAAACGTTTCAACCATGTTTACATACTCTCATCTTAACATACCTAGCGAGCAATGAGAGCGCGCGTAGTGGCTCAGTCATTTTATAATAGTTAACGTTAGGTTTAATAAGATCTACCAAAAGGAAGATTATCAAATCCATCCTTCACTGTTTCAACTTTGTAATGGAGAATGTCAAACAGTATTTGCTCTCTCACTTTGTTTCTCAAATTGACAGTAACGTTTCCAAGGGAAAATGGTTGAATTCATGATGTCTAGATCGACTTGTGAAGCCAAAAGAACGTGAAATCATGAAAAGCGAAATGTACACCTGCATAGAACAGACAGCAGTTTCTTCGTGTGCCTCATGTAATGTCAACAAATGGCCTTCCCAGTCAGGTTAGCTATAATTTATCCTTCGCATAAACAGAGCTTTTTTCCGCATAATACCTGGTCCTCCTGGAGCCTGTGCAACCCACCTGATAATCAGTACGGCTAAATAATTGTATCTCAACAGGTTGTCCTTGTAAAAGAACCGAAGCATCAAATTAAATAATTTTAAGTTTCAAAATTAAAACATTGGGATGCAATCTGTTCTCGCTTTGGCATAACTTGGTTATAGGTAAAAATAGAGAGTCAATCAAAGGAAGTGGCGTCGTCACGTACATTATATTCATGAATCCATCCAGTTTAAGCGCCATTGTGATATTGAGAACTTTCATCCAGATCTGGAACAGGACGTAACGAACACAGCAAAGCGCTCATTGGAATTACGTGCAGGTATAAGCTAATACTCAAGCCAAAGTGACTGGTTGGAGCGTCTTGAACCTTTGCTTGGCTACCCGACTATGAGTTGGGTGGGCTACTTGTTGTAACTGGAGATGTCAGCATAGATATGCAAAAACCGTCCGACAATTTAACACCAGTTCGGGCCATTGCCAGAAGTGGATATACAATTTCCTGTGCTCTGATTGGCTCACGCAAAATCAAAACATTGCCTAGACCGTGAAAGGACTAAGACCGAGGGAAATGGCGAGCAAAAAAAATCTATGTCGGCGGAGACGTGGAATAACAAACTACAACAATAATACGGTGGAATCCTCCCGATCTATTAATCCCACGATCCCTGGAACCTGCGAATAATTCGAACAAGTAGTCGTTTTCCTTGGATTCGCTGTATTCGTGTAATTAATTTTACTCCCAATTCGAACTTTTTATCGTATAAAAGCTTAGTTTCGATACAGCTGTTCGATTAAAGTTAAGGATAACTGGTACTTAATGGCGACTTAACTTTTACACGAGGTATCGTTCCTCCTTCTCGGAGATATTAGTGCTTAAAGGCGTATTCAGCAGAGACAATTTACCGAAACGAATTTCGAGAGAGTGCGGGATAATCAATCTCCATGATCAAATAGGAGCAGGAACCCACTGGGTCTGCCATCGTAACATTGATCAATATTGTGAGTACTTTGATTCAATTGGTTTACCGATGCCTTCTGATGTTCTCAAATTGTGTATTTTGGAGATGAAATTCAAGAACGTGATTCCGTGCTATGTGGTGAGTGGTGCTTATACTATTTGCTGGAACGGCAAAGAGGACGACCCATTTTAGAGGTGATAGATAATCCAAAATTTGATTTCTCTGATAGGAGTATCAACCACAGATTCATCAAACAGTATTTTATGTAAACTAATTGTATAACGGTAAAAATTTTTTGTGTGAAACAGAAAAAGGACACTGAATGAGTGCCCGGAAGTGAACGATATGAGAGAGCTAAAAATGGCCGACTCATGTTAAAATATACATGTGCAGATTGTGGTATCACAAAAAGTAGATTTGTTAAAAGTCGGGAAAACTAAATAGCCCATCTGAAAGGGCAGGCGGATCACTATTCGATGTAAATAGTTCTCATTCAATCGGCGAAGTTCTCCTCAAGAGCGGACTTAACGCGGCCGCATTTCTTGGTCGACAGGGTCTATCAAAAGCTGTCAAATCAGATTACGCAAATTGAAAATGTTGCCAATAAATATTTAAATCAAGCACTTGATACTTTCACAGCAGATCTGTCCAAGAAAATATCACCAACTGGTGGTGCTGTTGATATTCACAAAGCGATCGTAAAATTACCAAAAACAGCAAGGGGTTGGACGTTACCGGTTCACAAGTACACGGGCAGATGAGTGACTTCATGTGGGCGAACAAAGACCTTTACTCTCAGGTAAAGTTTGATCCACAAACGGGTCAGATACTAGAAATTTAAGATAAACCAGGCACGACTGATGCAATTGCAATGCAACATGATGTTAATTATTCAATTTGTGGAGATGACAAGAAATGCAAAAATAAAGCGGATAGGAGATTGGTCGCAGCACTAGATCATGTACCGAAGAAAGATCGCCAGTAGGGGCACTGGTTAGCAAGAAACATGATCAACACTAAACAAAAATTGGGTCTAGGGAGAAAAAACGTGTGATGCCGTCGCATGAAGAAAAATGGCAATAACGACTAGTTATTAAATTACATCGGCCAATAAAGAGAAACTTTATTCGACGGCGAGTTAATGCTAATCATGCTGATGAGATCTGGTGCGCGGATCTCGGTGATATGCATGTAGGTACTTGTTGTATTTTTTCTATTGTTTATTTAAAAAAAAAAAAAAAAACAATAGATAACCACTATATGGCGAAGACAAACAATAGATAACCACTATATGACAAAGACATCACGTATCTTCCGAAATGCAACAATTTAGCAACTGGAACAGGGGATACCGGTTTCTGCTGATGGTATTGGACGTATTTAGTAAGTACGGATGGATCGAACCATTGAAGGACAAGAAAGGTCAGACTGTGACGTCAGCATTTGAAAAAATATTCGAGATGGCAGACAACCACAATTTCTGTGGATCGACAAGGGGAAAGAGTTTTATAACAAGTATCTGAAGGAGCTATTGGAGAGATATAAAATAAAAATTTACTCAACCGGGAATGAAAAAGAGTCATCTGTTTGTGAACGATGGAACAGAACGATCAAAACCAAAACGCGGAAAAAGTTTACTGTTCAGTGTAAAACAAATATTTGGACATATTGCCTGAAATACTTGAAAAGTACAATAATACCAAACATTCGAGCATCAAAATGACACCAGTAGAAGCCTCTAAAAAGGAGAATCAGGGTTTGGTGTTCTACAATCTGTACGGTGATATGGAGCAATTATCAGCGAAACCAAAATTCAAAGTTGGCGACAAAGTGCGCATTAGCAAATACAAAAGAAAGCTGAAAGTAATTTGTCCCATAGTAGCAACTGAGTGCTAACGGTCATTAATGCAAGTGCGGCCGTAACACTACTTGAACAGAGAACTGAAAAAAAATTCAGGCTCTGAGCGGGATTCGAACCCACGAACTCTGCGACGCCGGTGCAGTGCTCTCCCAACTGAGCTATCAAAGCCACACGAGAGCGCGTCGTATATGGGTTAGCCCTTTATATGGGGACGTTTAGACTTGGCCCAAGTACAGTAAAGATGAAAGTAATTTGTCCCATAGTAGCAACTGAGTGATAACGGTCATTTTTTGACAAAGAGTACACGCGCTTAATTGGACAGAGGAGATCTTCGAAGTTGAACGGGTTCAATACACGAATCCAGTCACCTATAAATTGAAGGATCTCCGTGTCGAGGAGATAACAGGTAACTTCTACGAACCTGAGCTCTTTAGCGCGAAGCAGGACGTCTTCATGATCGAGAAGGTAATTTGGAGAGATTACAAAAAGAAGAAAGCTTTAGTGAAATGGTTGGGTTATAGTGATGATTTCAATTCGTGGGTTCCATTGAAGGATTTTAAAGTAATATAGTCATATAATATATGGAACTAGACGAATATAGTTATGACACAGAATCCGATTTCTCGGAATCATGTGATCAATCCGATTGGTCGGAAAGTAGTTGTGACTCTTGCGATGAAACTGATTGGTCACAGAGTAGTTGTGACTCTTGCGATGAGACGCAAGTTAGCGGTAGTGATTGGACACCTAGTGATTCTGATTGGTCACTGAGTCGTCTGATGAATCAAGTTATTCTGAGTCTGATTAGACGAATTCAAATGTAAATCTGCATTTTATCTTCGCTGAATAGGAGGTTTTGGTTTTGCCGGTGCAAACATGATGGATACATCTTCGATTTACCAGCAACTTTTTGCCAGCACGTGATATACTGGGATAAAATGAAATTTTTTGGTTATTAGATTAATTGCCTTGACCCTGCGCTTTTCAGATCGTTTTTGTTTAAATCTCGTTGGTACTTCTTGCAATTTTGTTTCTGTGTCATAAGTCGTAAATTCGTAATGTGATTATCCATTTTGTTGTTCTTGATATGATCCACAACATAGCCGTCAGGGATCAAACAATTATGGCACTCACAGATGAATCAATGCACCTGATAACATTTAGGTTTGGTATCATTAGATGCTCGAACATGACATCGTAAGCCCATAGTATAAAGATTACCAACAAGCAGTTTCTGACGTTTGATATTAATGATTTTACCCCATTTTGATGTTGCATACATGTCATAAACAGTATGACATTTAAATTTGACGTCATCAACTTTGAAAACTTTTTGAATTTTTCATCAATTTGTTTATCAATTTTCTTAGAAACTGTGCCCAATTTCTTGACTTTTTTTTATGATATTTCTTGAATTTATCAATTTCCGAAGAAAATGTCATATTTGCTCTCACGATCTGATATTCTTGATCGATCCTCCAACTTTTCTTATTCAAAATGATATTTTGATACCGCATATGACTTGGATCATCGATTGATAATCCAATTTTCAAATTATTTTTTGATTACCGGAGTTTCCAAGGGCGAAATCATTTTCTATACTCGACCTCATGGACAATTATATAGGTAGTTATCCTTTTAAAGAATTATTTATAGTAGGCTGGAACTCCTAATTTCACCACTACAGTCGGCTTTTCGTAAACAAAACTATATATAAGCAGAGCAACTTTCATGGTACCGGTGAGCTTTCTCCAACATTTTGATCAGAACTACAACAAGCTGTTGTTTACTTTCTCACTCAGCTCTCAGTGAAGGCAATGGCCGAGATACTTTTCCTTGGAGCCAAAGCTTCTTTGAACTTTATTATACGTCTCGTTCCAGATTCGGTCTATTACCCATCCGCAAAAGTTAGCGCGTGTTAAATATGCGGTAGGAACAGGCGAATTTGATTGGTTGCTACAAGTAATTTGACGAATTACAAAGCGCCTAACCAATAATATTTGATCGACCGATAGGTTTACGATTTGCGAAACACTCACAAGCTTATATATTTAGCAGAATAAATTTGTGTCGTCTACGCAAACCCGAGGGCTGAAAGCTCCGAAGCGCGAACCATGTTCAAGCAGGAGACTGTTTGATGTGAAACTATCATTGTTTTGACGAATGTTTTGATCACATGTCAGGACATGTCACCGACACGCTCAAGCAAAACGAGCTGAGCTTTGATTTTTGTTGTTTCCGATAAATGGAGGCCTGTTTTTGTGTTCCGTTCTTGCTTTAACTGTGTGCTAAGCTATGTTACGTTTGAAGTGCTGTAATTAAACAGATAGCCGTTGATGGTTTCTCTCGTTCATGGTTTGGTCTCCTTGAACCAGATTCCACGAGAAACAGTAGAATTTACATATTGTTGCATGTAACTGAAATTGCTTACATCTCGATCGGCTGCAAGGAAACAGAGACAAAACTTGGTCCGAAAAACTCCAATCGCTGATTTAGTGACAGCTATAAAAAAACAACTAACGAGGCATAAACAGCAGTAGCCGTTTCGGAGTTAACCCGGTTTTGTAACTGCCGGCTACAGAGCGAAGCGCATATAAACAGAGAAGTACGAATAATACTGATGGTAACAAAATATTAAAATTGGAATTGAATTTAAATGCATTACCCCGGTTTCATTTCATCGAAATGAATTTCAGAGTCATTCCTTTCTTCACTCTTCTCGGCCGTGGACATGAAAACAGATAGCGAACCCGTGATGTCCTGTTCTCAATGGCGAAAGGGAATGCTTAACACAACGTGAACGAAGTCATAAGTACCAGTATATTTTACACTACGTTACAGAATATATTTTGGATGAAGTCATATAATGTAGCTACCGAATTTTCCTTGTGTTATCTATCTCGTTACTGACATCGATAATCGGCTTTATCAAAAGCCACTGTGCGATGAAAATGCAGAAATTCAAGACTGAGCATTCAAGCG
>JAHPZR010036036.1:10000-12500 GCA_019787425.1 Platygyra sinensis
ATCAATACATTGCGTTCAATTATAGAGAACAATAACACAGATAGCGCGGGTGTTGAGTAAATAAAATGATCGCTCTATTGACGGCATGTTTGTTGTTTTGAAATCCTTGTGCACGTGCTGAATTGCATCAGCAAAAGCACGCGCGAAAACTGTGTTCGGCCACCTTAATTTCGCTTCCGTTTCAGAGTTATGGCCTCTTTAGTGCAAGGAAACACCCGCGTTCAGAATATCAAACTTTAGGAGAGTGTAGAAAAAAAACCAATCCACATCTGAAAAATCGCCGACACCCTCTTTGAGGGTGATGTGTGAGAAAACATTTCCGATGTTAATCGCGTCGCTCCGATAATTCACGCAGGGAAGTGAACCAGTTTAAGCGAAGCAGGGTTTCTGGGTATTTTTTTCCATATCACTGCGACAATAACTTTTTAGACAATTTCAGAAATATGACTGTGTTCTATAATTATTAAGCTTTCAGAAAATGTAAGGGTTGATGGGGTTTTCTTTCAAAGCACCAGCGTAAGAGCGCGATTTCCAAACACTGTCAATCCGCCTACCATGCTACCTTAAGGTATTGTCCGAAATCGTTTTCACAAGACTGCCGAGTTTCAAGATATTTTACCTAGGCTAACATAAGAAAAGGAAACAAATAAGTGGAAAATAGCAAAAAAATTATCTTTTCGAGTGTTTGTTGCCATGGTAACAGTCTGCAATATACTCATATGAACGAAAAAGAAATCCCGGGTGTGTGGCTAATCTTCTCTGTGAATGCCAGGAGCTTAAAGTGGTACTATGACGAAAATCGCACCTTTCCTATTTAAGCCATTTTGAAACATAAAAAAGTAGACTGCATGAGAAGAAAAATGCCGTTTACTATTTTCAAATATCTCTCTTCGTTCCAGAGATATTCAAGTTTTTAAAATATGCAAATTAGCCAAGTGATGACGTCATACACTCAACCAGATTTTGTTCAAATATGATGAAAAGAGATATCTCAGCCAGTTTCTATCAGAAATGTCTGATTTTTTGCAGTAAGATTCTACTAAATGTGCTCCACAATATGAGCTTAACAGTTCTATTACCATGACAACATACTGGGTTCCAGACCTCCCCCATATTAAAAGCTTTTCTGGCCACCTTTGGCGTTCCATTTTGAAATTATTTTGCTAACATCACTTCATATCCCTGATCCAGCAAGCCTATAAATATCTTAGCTCGACTTTGTGGCCTTGTTTAACATTTTCAAGCTAAAAATTACCAACATATTGAAATCAAGTGGGTGGGGACTGGAAAAGAGTGAGTTGCCATGGGAACGGGGTTTTTTATAGTCTTAGCTGTGTTTCCCGTAGAACTATAAGCCTGCCAAGTTTCAATGTTTTGCACTGCAAATTGGCCAAGATAGCTCTATTTATATACTCAATATGATATTGGGTCGAGTGTATGACGTCATCAGCCATCTCATTTGCATATTTTACCCTTTTTTCAAACCTAAATATCTCCGGAACTAATGCAGATATTTGCAAACGATAAACAGTGTTTTTATTCTTTCAGGGAATACTATGAGATACACTCAAAAAAACAAGGGGTAAAAATTTGATCATAGTACCACTTTAAACCCAAAGTTGAAATATAAAATAGTTCATTTTTAGTTCTTCCTCCTTCTTCAGGTGTAGATACTGTTAATACTGTAGAGAGCCACCTTAATGTATCGTAAAAAACAGCAAGCCTTCGTTAATGAAGATAGACAGGAGTTTCGTTCACGACGCTAAGAATGCAATGAATGGAACTCAGATCAAAAATGCACCAAAATAACTATGAAAAGTTGAGGACATATAGATTGTAATTTTTAGTGCTGTCTTCAACGAGATGACGTCACCAGCCTTGAGCTTAAACACCCCTCCAGCGTACAGAGCACCATCGCCGGTTCCTGGAGTCGGTGGTTGTATCATGGCAACCGCATTGTTGTTTACACGAATCACGACTCTCCCAGTAGAGTGATAGTAAATTTGTGTGTAGATGTAGTACCGTCCAGGGGTGGGCACAGTCAGGTTTCCGCCGTGGTACTTCATGCCGCCTGCTAGGTGGCTAGTAGGGGCACTGACAGACCAGTGCTTTATCACTGAAAGGACATTAAAAACACTGTGACGCGTTGGCTGACAGAAGTGATTGTTTACCTCGCTGTACTTTGATTTCTTAACAAAAGTCTGTTTTAGCAATCAGTTGTTAAAAACGTTAATTGAGAAAGAGACTAAAAGTACAGGTAGACTTTTAGATGCATATCAAGCTAGCTAGTCACATTCCGTCAAAAAAAGGTAACAAGAACAATAAAAATACCTGTGTTGGCTGGATAATTCACGGCCTTAAGACTGGCACCTTCTATGTGAGCAGAAGGTTTGTTTGGATCCTGTTTTAGTGAAAAGTAGAGAAAGGAATTGAATTGCCATACTAGCCCTCAGTTAAATTAAATTTTATCAAAAATTCCAGAGGCAGTGTCTTGAAATTC
>JAHPZR010036036.1:17500-20000 GCA_019787425.1 Platygyra sinensis
CCAATTTGCAGTGCAAAACATTGAAACTTGGCAGGCTTATAGTTCTACGGGAAACACAGCTAAGACTATAAAAAACCCCGTTCCCATGGCAACTCACTCTTTTCCAGTCCCCACCCACTTGATTTCAATATGTTGGTAATTTTTAGCTTGAAAATGTTAAACAAGGCCACAAAGTCGAGCTAAGATATTTATAGGCTTGCTGGATCAGGGATATGAAGTGATGTTAGCAAAATAATTTCAAAATGGAACGCCAAAGGTGGCCAGAAAAGCTTTTAATATGGGGGAGGTCTGGAACCCAGTATGTTGTCATGGTAATAGAACTGTTAAGCTCATATTGTGGAGCACATTTAGTAGAATCTTACTGCAAAAAATCAGACATTTCTGATAGAAACTGGCTGAGATATCTCTTTTCATCATATTTGAACAAAATCTGGTTGAGTGTATGACGTCATCACTTGGCTAATTTGCATATTTTAAAAACTTGAATATCTCTGGAACGAAGAGAGATATTTGAAAATAGTAAACGGCATTTTTCTTCTCATGCAGTCTACTTTTTTATGTTTCAAAATGGCTTAAATAGGAAAGGTGCGATTTTCGTCATAGTACCACTTTAAGCTCCTGGCATTCACAGAGAAGATTAGCCACACACCCGGGATTTCTTTTTCGTTCATATGAGTATATTGCAGACTGTTACCATGGCAACAAACACTCGAAAAGATAATTTTTTTGCTATTTTCCACTTATTTGTTTCCTTTTCTTATGTTAGCCTAGGTAAAATATCTTGAAACTCGGCAGTCTTGTGAAAACGATTTCGGACAATACCTTAAGGTAGCATGGTAGGCGGATTGACAGTGTTTGGAAATCGCGCTCTTACGCTGGTGCTTTGAAAGAAAACCCCATCAACCCTTACATTTTCTGAAAGCTTAATAATTATAGAACACAGTCATATTTCTGAAATTGTCTAAAAAGTTATTGTCGCAGTGATATGGAAAAAAATACCCAGAAACCCTGCTTCGCTTAAACTGGTTCACTTCCCTGCGTGAATTATCGGAGCGACGCGATTAACATCGGAAATGTTTTCTCACACATCACCCTCAAAGAGGGTGTCGGCGATTTTTCAGATGTGGATTGGTTTTTTTTCTACACTCTCCTAAAGTTTGATATTCTGAACGCGGGTGTTTCCTTGCACTAAAGAGGCCATAACTCTGAAACGGAAGCGAAATTAAGGTGGCCGAACACAGTTTTCGCGCGTGCTTTTGCTGATGCAATTCAGCACGTGCACAAGGATTTCAAACAACAAACATGCCGTCAATAGAGCGATCATTTTATTTACTCAACACCCGCGCTATCTGTGTTATTGTTCTCTATAATTGAACGCAATGTATTGATGGCTTTAGTCTTTTATTACAAAGATATGTTGGAAAAGGTAACGATGCAAAGAACCCAGCAATGTTCAGCTTTTGTTTGTTACCGAAGGAACCCAGTTAAATGCAACGCATGCGTAGTAAGTCGAAAAAATTGCGATTGAGTCATTCTCGTCCCCAGAGGCCGCGATCCTTTTGGTCAGTTACGGGGATCGCGACCTCTGGCCAGGTCCAACTCCGGAAGTCCGTATTTCACGGACTTCCCGTCACTCTGCGCATGATCAGAGCCGAGTCTGACAAATGTGATTGGTTCTGGTCTCAATCTATTGTGTTCACAAAGCCATTCAAAACCGGATGTCGTTGGACTGGGCCAGAGGTCGCGATCCCCGTAACTGACCAAAAGGATCGCGGCCTCTGGGGACGAGAATGCGATTGAGTGAAAAATTGACCTTCGGAGATACGCCTATTTCTCGAGAACCACTCATTAGAATTTCACGAAATTTAGAGCGAAAATACTTTAGGAAATAAGTAACTGGAGGATTCAAAAAAATTAAAATTTAACAAAGGAAATTCAAGATATGCCAGTGAACCTTCAACGAGGGATAATTAAAGATCTGTTTGTTAAATTATTATTAAAATAGAGCTAACATATGAGTATGGTTACAAGCTTGTTGCATGCAAATTATAAAGAAAATCTAATGACTAGATTTTCTGCAAATAAACAAAACCGATTTTAAACGCTTGTTTATAATTAATCATGTTGCCATGGCAACGGCACATACGACAGTTTAATTATCAAAAAGTGGAAGTTTGTGTTGTTAACTTGCTTGCTGCCATTTTTGGCGACGAAAGGATCAAGGGTTTTAGAAGCAAAGGTAAATGAAACAGAGGTATCAAAAACTGTGTTCAGCCACCTTAAATAAAGCCCGACACCCTATTTCGAGGGAGGTAACGTGGAACATATCTGCCGATTTTCAGCCAGTTCCGTTAGAAGACTTGCGTAAACGAACTAAAAATGGTCATCCTTGTATGCAGTTTTATTTTCTCGAGAAAAAGACACAAAACCTTTTACGAGATTGGTATGATTTGGTGTTAAAAAACCCCCTTCGCACTGACAGATGTCGGCATGGGTCCGT
>JAHPZR010036036.1:27500-71441 GCA_019787425.1 Platygyra sinensis
TATTTCACAGCTGGAGATTGAATTGTGTCATGCTTGCAAATAGCCGACTGGTCTGCTTCCCGCCAGTTGGGATTTTTAAGCCTGTTATAATTATGTTCATTCGAAATATTTGTTTCCTTCAGTTTGAGTGGCATGCCTGTGAACTAGCTAGGTGTAGCTAAGTGCATGACCACTATAAACAAACATTTGACACTTTTTTTTTTGACAGCCAAGCGCGTGATGGGACGTCTGAAGACGTCACGCAATACATGACATCTTTTGCCTCCTTAAGTTCTTCACTGTTCCCAGGGGAAACTCATTAAACTAAAACGAAATCACTGTTCAGGCACATAGTCTTTTAAATACTCTGGGGCCCTCCTAGTCCGCTGAGATCTCCTTAGCAACAACGGTGGAGACATTGGGTGTTCAGCCGGCAATCCTGTGTTTGACTTATCTTCTACTACTTCCTCAGAGGCAAGTCTCCCTTGTTTTTCCTCACCTGCGCCGAATACCTGGATGGGCTCAGCCTGGATTGCAACGTCAGGCTCCGCCCCGAGGTCCAACCCCTTACCCTTCTATATACCATTTTGGCAGGAAAGGTACCCTTTTTATATACCTTTTATTGAAGAAAAGTACCCCTTTCACATACCTAATTTAGGAAGTCTTGTTCTCATTTTCATGTAGTCCTTAATAAATGAACTTATACACCCATAAGGGGCGTATACTCGAAATATTATAATTAAAGGCCCTCATAAATACCTAAATGACCGATTTCCCTACCCTTTTATATACTTCAACTTGTAAAATCCCTTCCCTTTTATATACCTGAAGCCTGAAAAAGGTACCCTTTTCGGGTGGAGCCTCCCTGTATAGGCCATTATAGGAAGTACCCCCCCCCCCCCACCCCATGGGTGCTCAACATGCCTTCGTTAACCACCCCATCTCCATACTTAACTGTGTGCGACAGTGGACCAGTTCTACTTTCAATGTGTGCCTTCTTCCACTTAGGCCCAGGACTGAAATTCTTCACCAGAACGTTATCTCCCTCGGCAAATTGTCGTTCTTTCTTGGTATTTTCATGATGTACCTTCTGTGCTCCCTGTTAGGTTTCCACGCGATGCCTTAGTACTGGTCGAAATAGGTCCCGCGGGGTTCGAAGGCGGCTTAGCAGTAACTCAGCTGGTGTTATTTCGGTAGTTGTTTGGGGCGTTGATCTATATGCCAACAAGAATCTACTAAGTCTGGTGTACACGGTAGCTCCAATTCCTTCCAAAGGTTAAAGGTTAAAGTTTTGAAAATTGCAGGTTTCTTACTATACTGTTTTCTACGAACAAACAAGATGAGTAATCGCACCAAATAACGAGAATACGTTTTTCTAATACAAAATAACAATACAAATTAGTTGTGATTATATATGAATGAGTATCATTTGCTATTAAAGTTTGTCATTATATCAACTGTACCATCTGTATATTTTTATATTTCATCATACTACCGTCTCATCAAAATCTTTTGATTTGAACACATCCAGAAGGACTTACAATAATAGCCCACTTTCAAAACGAGTGTAAACCTAAAGTGAGTATGGGTGAGGGATCAATTATGGATCGTTTAGAGGCACTCGTGCATTTGTTTTCAAACTCGTGCGCCCGGGGGGTACTCAATACATCCCTGGTGGGGAGGTGCGACCCGGCCCCTCATACCCTGACCCTGTTTAAGACAAATATCGCTGATTTTCCTACCCTGTTTAAGACAGACTGCCGATTTTTTGATACCCAGTTTTAAGACATTTTATGTGTCTGGTATCAATGCCAAAGTCAACGGAAGTCAATATTAATTAACAAGAGCTTGCAAAAATTTTACTGTTTATCGTCCAAGAAGAGATATCCTGTTTAAGACAAAAATCGATAAATCAATATCCTGATTAAGACAAAAAATGATAAATTTGATACCCTGTTTAAGACAAAAATTCCGAAAAACATACCCTGGCTGGCCGCACGTTCCCATTAAGCCCTTATAAGGGAGTACCCCCCCCCCCCCCACTCCGGGCTCGTGCGCCCCAAACGATCCCTCAAATGAGCGCACGCCTTCTATGGGGGCCTTCTAGGCTCGCCCAGGCTTTCACTATTTTCTAAGTGGGCTATGTAACTGCGCGATTCCGCTGCAAAGAATTTCGGAATGATGTTTGCACAAACTCGACCATCAGAATTGCAATCCTCTTGGGAAATCTCCAGAATTAAGTTCCCAGTTAAGCTTTGACCGGAACAACGCAGAACCTCGGCAATGTTCACAAAAAAGTCACTGAGACTTCAAGTGATGTCCGGTAACCGTTAGGGAGCATTAACAATATGTTAATGAAGAGTACGAAGGCAGAAACCGACACAACGTAGAATGATTTTTTGAAGGTGTACTATATTTCGGCTGGCCAAACCAGCCTTCTTCAGGTACAATGGGAATTTTACATTGGGACGTGTTTTTTATGTAGCATATTACCGGAAATACGTAAAAATAGTTGACAGTGTAAATTAAAGATAAACATATGGTGAAATAAAATAATAAATTTACATAATAAAAGAAAACAATTAAAATGTTTCTTCCATGGATGTTAAGACCGTCAGGATCTAGTGTTCTGCCTTTTGAATTAAAAAAGCCTCCCTGGCCTTGCGAATAGAGTCCCGCTTAGAGAAGATTTTTTCGATGGGTATTAATTGTATGTCGTTAGCAGTGTGGTTAGGAGAGGACAGGAAATGTTCTGCGGCAGTAGTAGGTTTAGATTTGGTGTTAGGGTTATCTATTGTACGGTGGTGTTCATTAAATCGGTCTTTTAAACGTCGTTTCGTCGCTCCTATGTATTGTAAATTCCCGGGGGGGTACTTGACTAATTTTTGGGTACAGGGGTGCCGCCGAGGGTTTGAAATCCTGACCCTGTTTAGGACAAAAATACGCTAAAAACCCTACCCTGTGTAGGACAACAACCTCCATTTTAAGACCCTGTTTAGGACAAGCGACAAAATGCACACTCGCTGGTTTTACAGGAATTTACACTGTTTAATAAGGCATTCAAATTGAAGAAATCATGCTCGATGCGTCTAAAACCAAGTTGTTGCGTCTCTACACTTGAACTAAACAAAAAGCAGTCAAGCATTAAGCTCTAAATTAGCGTGGCAAAATGTCGTCATTGCATCTATAGAAAAGCGATTTTTTTTAATAGCAAATCAAAGAGGAATGATTTCTTTAATTTTTGAATGGTGAATAAGAGGAACTTATTTTTGAGGTTACTTTTACTTTGATTAAACTTTTACAGAGAAAAATATCCCTAAACAATATATATACCAGCGGGATCCCTCATGTCTGTGCGACACAGTAATATCTTTCTTTCATCGCGTTATCCAAGACAAAGAAACTAGTAGTAGTAGTAGTAGTAGTAAACTTTATTTCAACTCGGATTGAAGAGTAGCGCGTAAGCACTAATATCTCCGAGAAGTACCTAGACCTACCATATGTCGGTTTACCCAGTTGATATTGCGTAAATCAGGAAAAAATGCGTCGCTTTTCTGCCGCTCGATCGCATGCTCTTTCAACTTCTCGCAGGCTCCGGGTCGCAGGCTAAAAAAAAGAAGAGACTGCTCGCAGTCTGGGCTAAAGTCTCTCGGCTCGTAATAACATACCCTGTTTAGGACAGGTCTAACCTGTTTAGGACAGAAGCAAGTCGAATTGTATACCCTGTTTAGGACAGCGAGGCCAAAAAACCATACCCTATCCAGCGGCACGTCCCCGTATAGCCCAAATAAGGGAGTACCCCCCCCCCCCCCCCCCCCCCCCGGGTGTAAATTACAGCGGTTACATTGAATCATGTAGATGAGGTTTTTAGTGTCACAGGTCAGGTTAGATTTTATGGGGCGCGTTTCGCCGGTGGAAAAGAAGGTATATGTAGTGAATCCGTGAGAAATGTAGGAACAACACAGTTTTTGCCACAACGGAAGGAACCAGAAGGAAGTAGTGGGTTGGCAGAATTAGAGGAGATTTTAGCTGTGACAAGTAAATCACGGAGGTTGGGGGAGCGTCTGAAGGCTACAACAGGTAAATGCTGAAAAACTTTTTTGCAGCGGTTGGAAGAGAGCAACAAATTGTAATGTTTTTTATGACGTTAGAGATGTGAGGGGGGTGATGGATTAAATGTAGTTATGAAAGGTATACGTTTAGGTTTGTTGACGTCTTTGATTTATAAAGTAAGTCTGCGGGGATGTCAGAAGCGCGTCGTATTTGTTTGGTGACGAAGTTACGGTAGTAACCTCGTTTAAAGTGCATATGAAGTGAAAAATAGTTTCTGCTTATTTGAAAGACCTTTCAAAATACAGAAGAATGGCTCTTTTTTTGAAATATCTTTTTTCGTTTCAGAGATATTAACATTTTTCTATTATGCAAATTAGATCAGTGATGACGTCATATTGTTTGCAGCAAAAAATTGTAAAATACTGAATAAACAATATCTCTAGAAATATTAAAGCAGTGTTCTTGAAACTTGGCACCATAATTGACCATCACAAAAGAAACAAAATGACACCCTTAGCACCGTTGCCATGACAACAGTTTTGAGTTTTGCACTGGTGTTGTTTTAATAAAAACTGAAAATCCCAGTTTTTGTCTGAAAACAAGATCCATTTGCCCTACACAATCTATCGATGGAAGTTACGACAACATGGGAACTATGTATGTTTCATATAGGACCCTTTGTCTCACTTAAGAGGTTGAAAATGGAGGATTCGTTTTTTCGACGAAAAGAGACTGGAGCCGAAAGAGTTGCTATGGCCGGGCTCGTTATGCTACAACATACACTGTATGCTGTATTAAAATGGCAATAACTGATAAAATAAAATTTATATCGATGCATGACTCTACGAAACGGTAACTCTAAGTCGCACTAGTTTGCTGAAGAATGCGCAATAAATCTAAAAACATGAATTGGATGAATTTGGTCACACGTGTAGCGTGTTTAATATGATCCAGGACACTTAATTGTGGCAGCATATTAAATCTACAAGATTTCCATTGTTCAGCAAAGGTGGGGCGAAAATGTGGCAGCCCCACCAAGACAGAAGCAGACGGTTTGCGTGGCGGAATAATTAAGTTGAATAACATGAGACTTAATCTTGAAGTTGTGCCTCATGATATATAGAAATTGGTAGCAACATGCCTGTTTAGTCTTAACAGGCAAACGTGAAGGAGAGTTTGTGTTGGCCTGTGTATTAACTTTTCAAAAAGGTAAATCGCTCAAAAACATACTGGTCAGAACAAAACTTTAGAGCCTTTAGGGGAGTTTGTGTTGGCCTGTCTATGACCTTTTTAAAAAGCAATATTTGTCTGAAAAAAAAATTCGTGCAGAGGGTTTCACCTGAAAAAAAAATTCCTGCACAAGCCGTAAGCGAAAAAAAAATTCGTCCAAGCTGAAAATTCCCCCCCCCCCCCCATCACTTTTCTAATGGTCCGTCCCTAATGCAAATGCTGCAATCTGATTGGCTGAGCTACTCGTATACTATAAGCCATTAGAGTGCAGTTGGCTGCCAAGCGTCCACGAAATGCGATGTTTTCATAGTTTTTTCGATGTTTTGGAAGGAATTTAAATGTAAACGGGTAATTAAATTCCTCAGTGAGAAAACTAAAAGAAGCACACTTACGGTTTCTTGACTCTAAAAACTTGAAAATATTGAAAAAGCGGGTACGCGCGTAAACAACTGCAAAATTTCCAAGGACAGTTCGATGCATGCAACTTTGTTTAAGGGTAAAGTTCAATAATGAGTGGGAAAATCATTGGAAACCGTTATTTTTGTTAATTTCAGTTAGAATTCTACTAAAACAATTAGATTATAAGCTCGAGATTTCTATGAGGCGATTGTTGAATCGGCCTTCAGCTTCATCAGCTATCACCTCATAGAAATCTCGAGCTCATAATCTAATTGTTAAATATAGAACAGTTCTACTTTTTTATTTTTGCAGTAGTCACCTGCGTTAATATGGCGCCTATTTTTAGTACAATTACGGTTGGTATTACTAACTGACTGACTGACTTAATCCTCTTCGCTCCGACCGGAGCATATGGCTTCACACCACAGCCTTCCATCGGACCCGATTTTTGCAGTTCGTTTCACTTCCTCCCACGACATCCCCAAGTTATCATATTCCTGCTGGATTGTCCTTCTCCAAGACTTCTTCGGTCTGCCCTTCCGCCTGACTCCTTGAGGGTTCCACTTAAGGGACAGGCGGGTGATGTTGGTGGCAGGCTTCCTCAAGTTGTGGCCGATCCATCGCCATTTTCTTCTCCGGATGGTGATTTCAATTATTACAATTACGGTTGCTATTACATTTAGCGTTTTTTGTTACATTTAGCGGTGATACAAACCTGAAATGTAATAACACGTTCATAAGGGTGCAAAGGCGTAAATGGCATCAATATTATCAGTGATATGATAACACTTCAAAAGATTATCGGAATACCCAATCAAGGTAGATCGCCTTTATCAACTACCCCCGGGGACGTGCCCCCAACGGGATCGTGATTTTGGATCTCCTGAGTTAGAACGAGGTATCCATTTTAGAGACGTTTCCTATATACTGAGATCGCTGGACGGTTCAACATTCAGAATATCATCTGGAAAAATTGAAAGAGAAAATAAAGAGAACCTGAACGAGGTATCCATTTTAGAGACGTTTCCTATATACTGAGATCGCTGGACGGTTCAACATTCAGAATATCATCTGGAAAAATTGAAAGAGAAAATAAAGAGAACCTGAACGAGGTATCCATTTTAGAGACGTTTCCTATATACTGAGATCGCTGGACGGTTCAACATTCAGAATATCATCTGGAAAAATTGAAAGAGAAAATAAAGAGAACCTGATCTGTCATGAACGTTTCTGCTACCGTTTGTTTTACTGCTTTTGTTGACGCAAATCAGCGTAGCCTTATATTGATAAAATGAATCTGAAAACTCTTTATATGCTGTTATTGTTAAAGGTTAAAGTTTTGAAAATTGCAGGTTTCTTACTGTTTTCTACAAGCAAACAAGTTGAGTAATCGCACCAAACAACGAAAATACGTCTTTCTATACTTTTCTTTAATTACAAATTAAATAAGTTGTGATTATATATTAATGAGTATATCGTTGCTATTAAAGTTGTCATTATATCAACTGTACAATCTGTATATTATTATCTGTTTTCTCATACTACCGTCTCATCAAAATCTTTTGAACACATCCAGAAGAACTTACAATAATTGTCCACTTTCAAAAAGAGTGTAAATCTGGGGAGAATAGGTGAGGGAGGCGCTCAATTTTTAGTTAGCAGACACAGCCTGGGGTGAAACTACCCGAGAGCAGCATCACTAGTCTACAACGATTACAAAATCGAGCCGCGAAAATCGTCACCTGTCAGAAAAGTACAAGGACAGCCCGAAATATTGTAAATTGGCCAGTTTTAGAAACACTGCGAAAAATACACAAATGTATTTTGGTATAGAAATGTTTACGGAATTTCGTTCCTATATACTTAAAAAACTATTTTAAAGTAAACAATGACGTACATAATTATAACACTAGGCAGAGGAGAAATATTCACCCAAATAAAACAAATCTTGTTCTTGGGGGGCGAACTTTTAAAAATACAGGACGTTTAGCTTTTAATTCACTGCCAAGCGAAATCAAAGAGGCAAGTTCTCTAGCAATTTTTAAACGCCTTCTTAAAGGACATTTTATCTGATTTTTTTTTCCCCTTCTGTAATTTTTAGCTAATTTTACTTAACCTTGTAAATTTTATTGTAAATGTGTATATGTGAGTCTTATTGAACCCAGGGCCCCTAAGGATACCAGCTTTGTAGCTGACTGGGCTACCCTGGTTAAATAAAGTTGTCTTGTCTTGTCTTGTTTTCAACTTCGTGCGCCCCAAACGATCTGCACGCCTTTTCTTGCCCAGGCTTCTACTATTTTCGAACGTGGGCTATGTAATTGTACGAGCCACTACAAAGAATTTCGGAAATGATGTTTCCAAATGCTCGACCACCAGAAGGGCCGCTATTCTCTTGCGAAATCTTCAGATGTTCCCAATTAAAGGGAACCTCGGCTGAAAAACAGTTTTGATGTCAAAACTTACTTGGTACCTCACTTTAACAATCCCTGTGGTTTTGAGTTAATATTTCATTTCATGATTCGAATGCGGAGAGTTTGTTTTTGATTTTCAAATCTCCCGCTCGCCGCCATGTTTTCCTTCGCAAAGGTTTGTGGGAGTTTGTCACGTCAGTGCGTTGTCGGCTGGTGTTTCAACATGGCTTCCGTAGAGGGATTTGTTGTTACTCCGTACAATTTTGAGCCAGAATACGAAGAAGACGAAGAAAGCAGTGATTCGAGTGAAAGCGAGTATTCAGATGGCAGCGATGAAGAAGTTTTCGGTCGGCTAGTCACTCTGGACTGGTGTAAATGTTCGCACTGCACGGTAGCAACATTAAACCACCCTCGAGAATGTCTGTGTTGCAAAGAAATTGCTGAAGCATCGACTTTAACGGACGCAAACAGCGAGCCGATTACGTGCATAATTCACCACGATAATTTCAGAGCAGTTCGTTTGAATCGAGCAGTCTTGAAAACAACCCTTGTTCGCATAAAACATCTGGTGCAAGGCATGGATTTTTCCGCTTCAGAACTCCCCAATGAGTATATATTGAGTGAAATAATTTTTTTTTTCTTGTGACTCGAGTGCCGTAAACTTATTAAAATATATTTTGACTGTTTTACATCAAGTGTATTTGTTTTTGGGAGTACTCTGCCTCTGATTATTTGGGTTAATGAACATAAACTAACGTTAATTTTTTGTCTGCATAAACAATTATCAATCCAAAAATTATTCGACTGTTTATAGTCATTTGTTTAGCTCTTCTGCCATACATTCATACATACGTACATAAGCCATAAACTTCTTAAAAATGTATGTTGCAGTCTGTCTATTGTGTCGTCCTGTCATTTTTTTTACTAAAATTACTAAATAAGTCATTCAAGTATTTAATTTCCAAACCTTTATTATTGTCTAAATGACATATATGGTGATTTGACAAACAGGTTTTTTCAGAGTAAAATAACAACTTAAATGTAATGAATTACATGAAACATGAGAATCATTCTCACGTAAAAGTTTTAACGCACCTTTAATAACTGACCTGTCTCGGATAATTTTAACAAGCATACAAAATTTATTATCTACATTTGCAGAGCTTGTCGTTGGTTGGCATACACACAGTTTGTTTATTGGGTTCATGGAAAACTGGGAAAAGGGAACAGGAAGATTATACCAGCATCTGTTGTAAATGAGATCCGCAAGACATTTCCATCCGCTGATGGAATATGCACTGGCTTTAAGTATTCAACGCTGAACATAATACCAGAGTCTCAGAGGGGTACATTGTGTAAAAGTGAAGTCTTGCCAGGGTGGCTAGTCAGAATTTATAAATGTCCCTTGTTGGCGATTTCCTAGCCTGCTTGACCAATTTTCACGATCCTGTTGGCATTGACTTGACTCTACTGTTGTTTTTTTAACTATTTCATTTGGGTGCTGTCGGTCATTTCTGTCCTTGTCGCTCGTTGCATTTTACTCTGGCAGGACCTTGTAGCTTAATTGCAAATTTGCAACAACGTGACAGCATTATCTAAAAATATTGTTACAGCAAATATTTTGCTAATATTCTTTGCCACAAAATTTTTGCCAAGCTTTTTGTTACTAGCTGTTTTAGACATTGTTTACCATAACAAATCCATTTTACACTTTTACCAAGGGTTGCATGTAAGGGAGCAATTTGTAAAGCCTCCTCACTGCTGTCTTGTTCCTTTAAAACTTCAAAGGAGCAGTATGAGTGTTCACTGAATATTTCCTGGGCAACATCTAATGGAAACTGTATGCCTGCATTGATCATAGTGATCCCACAATGGTTTTCACTTTCATTATACTCAGTCTTTGAATTAGATGTTTCAGGTGGGCTTGTTATAAAATCAGAGCTGGTGTGTGTGCACTCCAAGTCACAAGAAATAGTTTCACATAAAACATCAGAAGAAACAGTGTCAAAAGAAGGAGTGTTCGAGGAAACAGTTGTTGGACTTGTGGCTATAGGACTTGGGCTAGTCGCAGGTGAAACATCAGAACAAACAGCGTCAGAAGAAACAGTTGCTGAACTTGTACTAGGAATATGCTCTTGAAAAGTGATAGGTTGAAGCTCCAACTTGGTTCTTTTTTCCAAGGACTCAAGCTCATCTATAATCTGTCATCCACAACCAAAAAATAAATTTAATTTTACCTATATATTGATATCAATTCTGTTTAAAATGCCAAATGCTTCAAAACTTCCAGATATAAGACAAAAAAATACTAGAAGTTGACCTTTCCAGAAATGTTTTCAGACGTTTCAAAACCGGGCATAAGTAAACAAATAAATAAATAGATAAATGACCAGACAAAGGGAATTTGTAACAAGCTTATTTTATTACAGTAAGTCATTACAAATAACGTCATATGAGCCTTTTTCATTGATCAAAAAAAGCTTTCTTTTACTTCAAATACATTATTTTTTTTTACAAAATCGTATGTTATTCTCACCTCCTGATGCTTCCGTTTCGCAGCTCTGGCTACACTAGTAGCACGTGCTTTGGCCGGTACTGTGACCAGTTTGTGTGAGAAAATCGTCGGAACGGCAGCTTTTTTAAGCTTTCGCTTTGATCCTCCCAGCAACTGATTCTGTAGATGTACACTTTCGTCAAAACAACTGAGATCAAAATGATCCGAGCAAAGGTAAGGGCACTTAAGTAAATTCTCAATCGGACGGCCAATGGCAACTAGCCATTTCTTACGTAGTTCTTTTCTATCATTACCGAGAATCCGATAAAATGTGACTTTTTTTTCGACCTTTCCTTTTTCCTTCTGTTTTTTGGACTCATTGTTGCACCCATAGGCGCAACAGTGCGGTATGTCGAGTACTTTATCCTTACCCACTTACAATTCGGAACGCCATGTTGAAAGTCGACAACGCACTGACGTCATAATCTCCCAGCAAACTTTGCGATTAAAAAATGGCGCCCAGCGGGAAATTTGAAAGCAAAAACATCGACAAATCGAAGACGAAGCACTCGAATAGACAAGCAAATCCGTGACTTTAAACCGGCAAAACGGATTTAGACAAAGGTAAATTTATAATTTTGGGCAAAAGTGTTTTACAGTCGAGGTTCCCTTCAAGCTTTGGCCGGAACTACGCAGAACCCCGGCAATGTTCACAAAAGTTCACCCAGACTTCAAGTGATGCCCAGTAACCGTTAGAGAGCATTAACAATATGTTATTACGAAAATGAAATGTGATCATCGCAGTAAATTTTCCAATTTAAGCAATTGGAAAGAAGAAGCCTGAAAAAAATCAGGGTTTCAACGGGATTCGAACCCATGACCTCCGCGATACCGGTGCGATGCTCTACCAACTGAGCTATGAAGCCACACATTGGGAGCGGGGTCAATTTATTGAGTTAATTACGTTCATATGAATGAGTACAAAGTAAATCGTAAATTTTAGTTTGGATAATTGGAAAAAAAGTTCAAATTGCTTCTTCATATGACGACATTAAATTCACTTCAAAAGAAAACTGACCAGTTGGATCATACAAAAAGGAAGAAGCTTGACATGTCGGTGAGAAAAACAGACGATGTTTTGTCAAAATTGCAATATTATATTTACACATTCGTTTTTGAAATCTTCCTTTTCTTGCCATTCGGCTAACTGGCCTTACGGACGTTCGCGCTAATTGTTTCTGCGCATCCAAGTTTACACGACTAAAACTTCACTTCAGTAAAGTAAAAACAAAACCGAGGTAAACTTCACTCGTGAAAACACGGGCTTAATAAGAGAAGAAAAAAATTCTGAAGGTAAATGCGAGTTGCGAGATAAAAAAATGCGAGATGCGAGATTAAAAAAAAGCGACACGCGAGACAAAAATGCGAGATACGAAGAGAAATTGCGAGATGTGAAACAAAAAATGCGAGATGCGAGATAAAATAATGCAAGATGTGAGATAGAGTATTGCGAAATACCAGGCCACGCTCCATGGTCACGCAATCTCACCCGTATTTTTTTTTTATCTCGATCTTACATTTTCTATCTTGTATCTCGCATTTTTATCTCCCATCTCGCAGTTTTATGTCACATTTACCTCCAGAAATTTTTTTTCTTCTCCTATCTCGAATGTCCTTTACAGGCTTCCGTATTATTGGAAGTAGCAACCCCATTCCACTTGCAGCCCCTGCTGCAAGACTATTCAATTAATCGAAATTAATTAATTAATGCATTATACAAAAATAAACGTTTTCACCTTATTGCCTTATTTAAGGGTTTCTGTGTCAATCGGATAAATAAACAACATCTAAAATCCTTTTCCTTTCATGGCTGTAACGCACACCAATGAAAATGAAATGGAATTTTCAAGAGCACGAAATGCATTCTAGTACCACAGCAAATGTATTTTATTTACCCTTACAATTTCTGGTCACATGGGGAGCTCGGATTAAAACAGTTGGATCTTGATGTGTTATTGTACTCTACTTTTTTTTTTTTTTTTTTTTATTCACTCAAACTTTATTCTACAATACACTAAAGATACTTCAGTACAATACAATGTGGACGTTACTAATAAGCTACAACTACATATATAGAGTACAATATTAATACTACTTATAGTATTGCAGCTACAAACGAATACTAACAATACAAAAAAAAAAGAAAGCAGTAAGTACTGGCTACAAAATAAAGTACAGACTAAATACACCTTACTGAAAAAGAGATAATGGTAAAATAAATAAATAAATAAATAAATAAATAACAATAACAATCGAAAAAAGGGAAAACGTATTAAATGAAGTCTTTCCATTTACTGTTGAAATTGTCAATGTTTTTATTTTTAACTGCTATTTGTTGAAGAGCATCCAATTTATTCTTCAAAAAAGAAGGAAAGCCATCAAAGGATACCTCATCGGATTCTTGGGTTGTACAGAAGATATAATATTTGGCTAGTAGGGTTAATATGTAATTTAAAGTGTCTTTTGATTCTGTGGCGTTATCATGCCAACCAAAAAGAACGTCGCGTTCGGTAGGAGTCATGATCTTTCCGTGATTTGCGAACCACCAACTTTGAAAAGAAATCCAAAATTTGGAAACTACAGGACACTGGTAAAGAAGGTGAGCCAATGTTTGCGCTTGCATTTTACATAAGTGACAGGTTTCGGAATCATATAGCTTCATACGAAAAAGAGAGCATTTGGTTGGAAGTATATTGTGGATAATCTTATATTGGAAAATTTGAAGTTTTGTTTCAAGCGTAATTACAAAGGGCAGGTTATAAACATCTTTTAGGCAATCATTGGAGAAACCGTAACGTAACAATCTTGGCTCGGCAGTTGGAGGTTGAAAGTAGTGATTTGTTATTGCTGCATAAACGGAACGGGTAGTGATACTTTTGGGCAAAGAGGATTCTGTGACGTTTTCATTTTCAATTGGCATTTTTGTGGATTTGATTTCACGTTTCCAGCTGGGCGGAATAGCATTTATAAGACCATAGTAGGCTGTGAAGGGGACTTTTAAGTGAAAAGTTTGTTGAAATACGTCATATGGTAAGAAACTGTGGTCTTCATTAAGTAGGTTCTTAATATGAGTGATTCCACTTTGGTGCCAATGTTTTAAATAGATCATATGTTTATTTATTAAAATGTTTTGGTTATTCCAGATTATTTCGTTTTGCTTTGGTATATTGTCTTCTGAGATTATGGGTTTATTTTCCTGCCAGTATTTTAGTATCTCGTGATAGAAAGGGGGAACAGTATTTAAATGAAGTAACTTTAAGTCGTATCTGCAGTTCAGCAAGAAAGAGAAACCGCCATATTGCCGGAAGAAGTGTTCGATGAGAGTTTTCCAAGAGGAGTGACAATTTTGACGTATTCTATTGACCCAGGCAATTTTAAGCGCGGTTTCCATTGTTTGAAAGTCAATCATTTTTAAGCCGCCTTTATTTTTTTCACCAATGATTGTCGCTTTTTTAATTTTGGGGGGCTTATTTTCCCAAATAAAATTAAAAATCATGGTGTTGACCGCTCCAGACAAGTAATTAGGTGAACTGAAGTTTGAGCTATTGAAAATCAATTTGGATAAGGCTAAAGTTTTGACGATGTTTATTCTGCCGATTAAGGTTAGTTTTCTATTTTTCCAGATATTTAAAATCTTTTCCATACTTCGCAATTTTTCGTCGAAGTTAAGCTTGGCGGCTTTAGTTGCGTCGTAGGAAAAGAAAACGCCTTAGGCACAAATGGGGTCAACGGGCCAACTGATATTAAACGGAGTGTCACGTCTGTTTTTCCACTGGCCAAGCCACATCGCTTCAGTTTTGGAGGTATTAACTTCCAGGCCGGAAACAGTTTTAAACTGGTCCAGCAGTTTAAGTAAGTGTGAAATCAGAAAAACCGTGGTGTCATCCGCATACATGGTCGTTTTTACTTCGTGGTTTCCTATTATTATTCCATTTATGCGATCGTGGGTTTTAATAGCCCTGGCGAGAAGATCAAGACCAATAACAAAAAGAAGACCTGACAGTGGACACCCTTGTCTCACTCCACGTGTTAATGGAAAGAAGTGAGAAGCGTGGCCATTGTTTAGAACACAGCTGGAAATGTTGGAATCTTAAACCATTGCAAAAAATTTGGCCCAAAGTTGAACAACGCGAGGGCTTTTTCCAAGTAATCCCACTCAATGGTATCAAAAGCTTTCCGGAAATCCACAAATACTGCAATACCTGGGGAATTTTCTTTTTCCAAGTAAAACATCAGATCTTGTATTAGTCTAATATTTTCTCCAATGTAACGTCCTTTTACGTAACCGGTTTGGTCAGGGTTTATTATTTTAGGTAAAACTTTTTCTAAACGAATTGCCAGAACTTTGGTGAGAATTTTGTAATCTACGTTTAGAAGGGATATTGGTCTAAGATTTTCAAGGATGGTTTTATCTTTATTTTTTTTTTGGAAATAAGTGAAATTATTCCTCTTCGCTGCGATATCGACAAGGAGCCGCTTGCAAAAGCGTAGTTAAAACTTCCGACAATTAAGGCTTTTAGCTCCGGCCAAAAATATTTTAAAAATTCGGTTGTGAGACCATCGGTACCAGGAGTTTTTGCTGCAGCGAATTCTTTAAGTGCTTTAAAAGCTTCAATTTCTGTGATTAGACCTTCACAAGAAGCTTGTTCATGGTCGGACAAGGTGGTGATGTTACTTGGATTGAAAAACACACCAGTCTCTGCTTGGTCAGGGTTGTCAGTTTGCTGTGAATTATACAAGGATTTGTAAAATTTACTTTGTTCTTCTAAAATATCGAACTGATTAGTTATAACTGAACCATTTTGTAGCTTCAGCTTTGAGACTAGTTTTCTAGAGTGGTTTCTTTTTTCAAGGTTTAAGAAATATTTGTTATTGCGTTCTCCTTGTTCGTGCCATCTTGCGCAGCTCCTAAGGATGGTGCCGCGAGTTTTGAGTGCCATTATTTTTTCTAGACGAGCTCGAGTAGAATTAAGTTCACATATAATTTGTCTGTTATTTTTATTTTTTTCAGCTTTTATAAATAATTCATTAATCTTTTTTTGTAAGGAAGATTCTTCGTCTCGTCTTTTCCTTGCTTTAGTCTTAGAAAATTTGACAGTAAATCCTCTAATTTCCATTTTGACCAAATAATCAGAGGCAGAGTACTCCCAAAAACAAATACACTTGATGTAAAACAGTCAAAATATATTTTAATAAGTTTACGGCACTCGAGTCACAAGAAAAAAAAAATTATTTCACTCAATATATACTCATTGGGGAGTTCTGAAGCGGAAAAATCCATGCCTTGCACCAGATGTTTTATGCGAACAAGGGTTGTTTTCAAGACTGCTCGATTCAAACGAACTGCTCTGAAATTATCGTGGTGAATTATGCACGTAATCGGCTCGCTGTTTGCGTCCGTTAAAGTCGATGCTTCAGCAATTTCTTTGCAACACAGACATTCTCGAGGGTGGTTTAATGTTGCTACCGTGCAGTGCGAACATTTACACCAGTCCAGAGTGACTAGCCGACCGAAAACTTCTTCATCGCTGCCATCTGAATACTCGCTTTCACTCGAATCACTGCTTTCTTCGTCTTCTTCGTATTCTGGCTCAAAATTGTACGGAGTAACAACAAATCCCTCTACGGAAGCCATGTTGAAACACCAGCCGACAACGCACTGACGTGACAAACTCCCACAAACCTTTGCGAAGGAAAACATGGCGGCGAGCGGGAGATTTGAAAATCAAAAACAAACTCTCCGCATTCGAATCATGAAATGAAATATTAACTCAAAACCACAGGGATTGTTAAAGTGAGGTACCAAGTAAGTTTTGACATCAAAACTGTTTTTTCAGCCGAGGTTCCCTTTAATTGGGAACATCTGAAGATTTCGCAAGAGAATAGCGGCCCTTCTGGTGGTCGAGCATTTGGAAACATCATTTCCGAAATTCTTTGTAGTGGCTCGTACAATTACATAGCCCACGTTCGAAAATAGTAGAAGCCTGGGCAAGAAAAGGCGTGCAGATCGTTTGGGGCGCACGAAGTTGAAAACAAGACAAGACAAGACAACTTTATTTAACCAGGGTAGCCCAGTCAGCTACAAAGCTGGTATCCTTAGGGGCCCTGGGTTCAATAAGACTCACATATACACATTTACAATAAAATTTACAAGGTTAAGTAAAATTAGCTAAAAATTACAGAAGGGGAAAAAAAAATCAGATAAAATGTCCTTTAAGAAGGCGTTTAAAAATTGCTAGAGAACTTGCCTCTTTGATTTCGCTTGGCAGTGAATTAAAAGCTAAACGTCCTGAATTTTTAAAAGTTCGCCCCCCAAGAACAAGATTTGTTTTATTTGGGTGAATATTTCTCCTCTGCCTAGTGTTATAATTATGTACGTCATTGTTTACTTTAAAATAGTTTTTTAAGTATATAGGAACGAAATTCCGTAAACATTTGTATACCAAAATACATTTGTGTATTTTTCGCAGTGTTTCTAAAACTGGCCAATTTACAATATTTCGGGCTGTCCTTGTACTTTTCTGACAGGTGACGATTTTCGCGGCTCGATTTTGTAATCGTTGTAGACTAGTGATGCTGCTCTCGGGTAGTTCACCCCAGGCTGTGTCTGCGTAACTAAAAATTGAGCGCCTCCCTCACCTATTCTCCCCAGATTTACACTCTTTTTGAAAGTGGACAATTATTGTAAGTTCTTCTGGATGTGTTCAAAAGATTTTGATGAGACGGTAGTATGAGAAAACAGATAATAATATACAGATTGTACAGTTGATATAATGACAACTTTAATAGCAACGATATACTCATTAATATATAATCACAACTTATTTAATTTGTAATTAAAGAAAAGTATAGAAAGACGTATTTTCGTTGTTTGGTGCGATTACTCAACTTGTTTGCTTGTAGAAAACAGTAAGAAACCTGCAATTTTCAAAACTTTAACCTTTAACAATAACAGCATATAAAGAGTTTTCAGATTCATTTTATCAATATAAGGCTACGCTGATTTGCGTCAACAAAAGCAGTAAAACAAACGGTAGCAGAAACGTTCATGACAGATCAGGTTCTCTTTATTTTCTCTTTCAATTTTTCCAGATGATATTCTGAATGTTGAACCGTCCAGCGATCTCAGTATATAGGAAACGTCTCTAAAATGGATACCTCGTTCAGGTTCTCTTTATTTTCTCTTTCAATTTTTCCAGATGATATTCTGAATGTTGAACCGTCCAGCGATCTCAGTATATAGGAAACGTCTCCAAAATGGATACCTCGTTCAGGTTCTCTTTATTTTCTCTTTCAATTTTTCCAGATGATATTCTGAATGTTGAACCGTCCAGCGATCTCAGTATATAGGAAACGTCTCTAAAATGGATACCTCGTTCTAACTCAGAAGATCCAAAATCACGATCCCGTTGGGGCACGTCCCCGGGGGTAGTTGATAAAGGCGATCTACCTTGATTGGGTATTCCGATAATCTTTTGAAGTGTTATCATATCACTGATAATATTGATGCCATTTACGCCTATGCACCCTTATGAACGTGTTATTACATTTCAGGTTTGTATCACCGCTAAATGTAACAAAAAACGCTAAAATGTAATAGCAACCGTAATTGTAATAATTGAAGTCACCATCCGGAGAAGAAAATGGCGATGGATCGGCCACAATTTGAGGAAGCCTGCCACCAACATCACCCGCCTGTCCCTTAAGTGGAACCCTCAAGGAGTCAGGCGGAAGGGCAGACCGAAGAAGTCTTGGAGAAGGACAATCCAGCAGGAATATGATAACTTGGGGATGTCGTGGGAGGAAGTGAAACGAACTGCAAAAATCGGGTCCGATGGAAGGCTGTGGTGTGAAGCCATATGCTCCGGTCGGAGCAAAGAGGATTAAGTCAGTCAGTCAGTCAGTAATACCAACCGTAATTGTAATAAAAATAGGCGCCATATTAACGCAGGTGACTACTGCAAAAATAAAAAAAGTAGAACTGTTCTATATTTAACAATTAGATTATGAGCTCGAGATTTCTATGAGGTGATAGCTGATGAAGCTGAAGGCCGATTCAACAATCGCCTCATAGAAATCTCGAGCTTATAATCTAATTGTTTTAGTAGAATTCTAACTGAAATTAACAAAAATAACAGTTTCCAATGATTTTCCCACTCATTATTGAACTTTACCCTTAAACAAAGTTGCATGCATCGAACTGTCCTTGGAAATTTTGCAGTTGTTTACGCGCGTACCCGCTTTTTTCAATATTTTCAAGTTTTTAGAGTCAAGAAACCGTAAGTGTGCTTCTTTTAGTTTTCTCACTGAGGAATTTAATTACCCGTTTACATTTAAATTCCTTCCAAAACATCGGAAAAACTATGAAAACATCGCATTTAGTGGACGCTTGGCAGCCAACTGCACTCTAATGGCTTATAGTATACGAGTAGCTCAGCCAATCAGATTGCAGCATTTGCATTAGGGACGGACCATTAGAAAAGTGATGGGGGGGGGGGGGGAATTTTCAGCTTGCACGAATTTTTTTTTTCGCTCACGGCTTGTGCAGGAATTTTTTTTTTCAGGTGAAACCCTCTGCACGAATTTTTTTTTCAGACAAATATTGCTTTTTAAAAAGGTCATAGACAGGCCAACACAAACTCCCCTAAAGGCTCTAAAGTTTTGTTCTGACGAGTATGTTTTTGAGCGATTTACCTTTTTGAAAAGTTAATACACAGGCCAACACAAACTCTCCTTCACGTTTGCCTGTTAAGACTAAACAGGCATGTTGCTACCAATTTCTATATATCATGAGGCACAACTTCAAGATTAAGTCTCATGTTATTCAACTTAATTATTCCGCCACGCAAACCGTCTGCTTCTGTCTTGGTGGGGCTGCCACATTTTCGCCCCACCTTTGCTGAACAATGGAAATCTTGTAGATTTAATATGCTGCCACAATTAAGTGTCCTGGATCATATTAAACACGCTACACGTGTGACCAAATTCATCCAATTCATGTTTTTAGATTTATTGCGCATTCTTCAGCAAATTAGTGCGACTTAGAGTTACCGTTTCGTAGAGTCATGCATCGATATAAATTTTATTTTATCAGTTATTGCCATTTTAATACAGCATATACAGTGTATGTTCAAAGAGCCCGGCAGACGTTCTTAGCAACCAAAAAACAGACCTTGGATTCCGTGGAGATGAAGAACTTTTAGTTCTACATCTCCACGAAATATCCAGTGGCTTGTAACGTTCCACTGTAATCATATCCCTGGCAGTGATCGTTTGTGTTCCACAACTTAATTACTTTAGTAAAACTCAGACGATGGCAATAGTGACTGCTGCGCAAGAGCAGTAGTCACAAAAATGAACTCTCAATGTAACACTAACCACAAATGTAATAAAAAATCAACCCTAAATGTAATAACTTACCCCATTGTAACTGCGATACAGTTTAGCGCTAAATGCAATAAGCTGACCAACCGTAAATGTAACACAAGTTAACCTCGAATGTATTAACATACTGTTGTTATGGACAAAACTTGGTACATCGACGAATGCAACAGACAACTTACTGACACCAAATTCTACCGACGCCAAAACGAAGACATAACTGCCGACATACAAAAACGTGTCACTGTTAACGTTAACAGAATGTATAAGGACAAACTCATAAACGACAAAACGACGCAATACCTTATACAGTCCGACGTTAAACCAGGACGATTTCACATTCTACCCAAAATACATAAATCGGGTAATCCTATTGTTTCATCTAATAGCCATCCCACTGAACGCCTGTCCCACTTCGTTGGCTACCACCTTCAACCTTTAGTCCATAAACTGCCGTCCTTTGTTAAGGTCATTCCCTAGTATTGCATTGCGCATCCCTACTGCGCATAATTTTACGCGTGATTAGCGCGCGCGCATTAGAAAATGGCGGCTTTTTCTTTACGACTGGACCTCGCCGAAGAGGTAAATCGTCATTTTCTCGAAAACGACTACGGTGACCTATCATTTTTTTCTGTCGTTTTGAATTGAGTAGTAAATTTCTCTATGTAAAATAAATATGGGCCAATTCTCAGTGTTGAGAAAAAAACAATCGTCGGAAACGTGAATTTAACAAGCAATTGTGGTGCTTTTATAAAGATTTATATGGTATAAACGAGGTGCTGTTGATCCTAAACGAACATGGGGACCCCTCATTTTTATTTCCAAATTTAAGTTCCTATGATATAAACAATCAATTGAGAAAAATCTCAGTATAGGTTCTATTTCAGTGGAATGACCTTAAGGACACTAACGACTTCCTTAACAAACTCCTTACCATTGGTAATTTACCCGCTAATTCCTTACTAGTTACACTTGATGTTTTTTCATTATATACTAATATCCACATAACGAGGGTATTAATGCTTGTGAGCTTTTTTTACGTACTTCCTCTCATAATACCATTCCTACTGGCACACTCTGTGACCTCATCCGCATGATTCTCACCATGAATAATTTCTGTTTTAATGATAACCACTATCTTCAAATCCACAGCACTGCCATGGGAACTAAAATGCCCCTTCTTATGCTAACCTTTTTCTGGGTTATTTTGAAGCCAACGCTTTGGAAAATGCCTCATTTCAACCCCACACTTGGCTACGATATATCGATGATATTTTTATGATCTGGACCGAAGGTCTGGATAACTTAAAAATTTTTATCGATTATCTTAACAACATTCACTCCACCATTAAATTCACCAGTTCACACTCTTCTACTAACATACCTTTCCTTGACGTTAGTGTTTCTTTGACTAACGACGGTAGTATATCTACACACCTCTACACAAAACCTACAGACAAGCATCAACATTTACTCCATTCATCTTGCCATCCCTTACATACAAAAAAAACCATTCCTTTCCATGGTCTAGCACTCCGTTTACGAAGAATCTGTTCTACTGACGCTACGTTTAATACTTGTGCTGCTCAACTTACCACTTACCTCCTTAAAGTGCATATGAAGTGAAAAATAATTTCTGCTTATTTGAAAGTCCTTTCAAAATACAAAAGAATGGCGTTTTTCGATTTGAAATATCTTTTTTCGTTTCAGAGATATTAACATTTTTCTATTATGCAAATTAGATGAGTCGATGACGTCATAACGTTTGCAGCAAAAAATTGTAAAATACTGAATAAACAATATCTCTAGAAATATTAAAGCACTGTCCTTGAAACTTGGCACCATAATTGTCCATCACAAAAGAAACAAAATGACACCCTTAGTGCTGTTGCCATAGCAACTCTTTCGGCTCCAGTCTCTTTTCGTCGAAAAAACGAATCCTCCATTTTCAACCTCTTAAGTGAGACAAAGGGTCCTATATGACACATACATAGTTCCCATGTTGTCGTAACTTCCATCGATAGATTGTGTAGTGCAAATGGATCTTGTTTTCAGACAAAAACTGGGATTTTCAGTTTTTATTAAAACAACACCAGTGCAAACTCAAAACTGTTGTCATGGCAACGGTGCTAAGGGTGTCATTTTGTTTCTTTTGTGATGGACAATTATGGTGCCAAGTTTCAAGAACACTGCTTTAATATTTCTAGAGATATTGTTTATTCAGTATTTTACAATTTTTTGCTGCAAACTATATGACGTCATCACTGATCTAATTTGCATAATAGAAAAATGTTAATATCTCTGAAACGAAAAAAGATATTTCAAAAAAAGAGCCATTCTTCTGTATTTTGAAAGGTCTTTCAAATAAGCAGAAACTATTTTTCACTTCATATGCACTTTAAGGAGGTAAGTGGTAAGTTGAGCAGCACAAGTATTAAACGTAGCGTCAGTAGAACAGATTCTTCGTAAACGGAGTGCTAGACCATGGAAAGGAATGGTTTTTTTTGTATGTAAGGGATGGCAAGATGAATGGAGTAAATGTTGATGCTTGTCTGTAGGTTTTGTGTAGAGGTGTGTAGATATACTACCGTCGTTAGTCAAAGAAACACTAACGTCAAGGAAAGGTATGTTAGTAGAAGAGTGTGAACTGGTGAATTTAATGGTGGAGTGAATGTTGTTAAGATAATCGATAAAAATTTTTAAGTTATCCAGACCTTCGGTCCAGATCATAAAAATATCATCGATATATCGTAGCCAAGTGTGGGGTTGAAATGAGGCATTTTCCAAAGCGTTGGCTTCAAAATAACCCAGAAAAAGGTTAGCATAAGAAGGGGCATTTTAGTTCCCATGGCAGTGCTGTGGATTTGAAGATAGTGGTTATCATTAAAACAGAAATTATTCATGGTGAGAATCATGCGGATGAGGTCACAGAGTGTGCCAGTAGGAATGGTATTATGAGAGGAAGTACGTAAAAAAGCTCACAAGCATTAATACCCTCGTTATGTGGATATTAGTATATAATGAAAAAACATCAAGTGTAACTAGTAAGGAATTAGCGGGTAAATTACCAATGGTAAGGAGTTTGTTAAGGAAGTCGTTAGTGTCCTTAAGGTCATTCCACTGAAATAGAACCTATACTGAGATTTTTCTCAATTGATTGTTTATATCATAGGAACTTAAATTTGGAAATAAAAATGAGGGGTCCCCATGTTCGTTTAGGATCAACAGCACCTCGTTTATACCATATAAATCTTTATAAAAGCACCACAATTGCTTGTTAAATTCACGTTTCCGACGATTGTTTTTTTCTCAACACTGAGAATTGGCCCATATTTATTTTACATAGAGAAATTTACTACTCAATTCAAAACGACAGAAAAAAATGATAGGTCACCGTAGTCGTTTTCGAGAAAATGACGATTTACCTCTTCGGCGAGGTCCAGTCGTAAAGAAAAAGCCGCCATTTTCTAATGCGCGCGCGCTAATCACGCGTAAAATTATGCGCAGTAGGGATGCGCAATGCAATACTAGGGAATGACCTTAACAAAGGACGGCAGTTTATGGACTAAAGGTTGAAGGTGGTAGCCAACGAAGTGGGACAGGCGTTCAGTGGGATGGCTATTAGATGAAACAATAGGATTACCCGATTTATGTATTTTGGGTAGAATGTGAAATCGTCCTGGTTTAACGTCGGACTGTATAAGGTATTGCGTCGTTTTGTCGTTTATGAGTTTGTCCTTATACATTCTGTTAACGTTAACAGTGACACGTTTTTGTATGTCGGCAGTTATGTCTTCGTTTTGGCGTCGGTAGAATTTGGTGTCAGTAAGTTGTCTGTTGCATTCGTCGATGTACCAAGTTTTGTCCATAACAACAGTATGTTAATACATTCGAGGTTAACTTGTGTTACATTTACGGTTGGTCAGCTTATTGCATTTAGCGCTAAACTGTATCGCAGTTACAATGGGGTAAGTTATTACATTTAGGGTTGATTTTTTATTACATTTGTGGTTAGTGTTACATTGAGAGTTCATTTTTGTGACTACTGCTCTTGCGCAGCAGTCACTATTGCCATCGTCTGAGTTTTACTAAAGTAATTAAGTTGTGGAACACAAACGATCACTGCCAGGGATATGATTACAGTGGAACGTTACAAGCCACTGGATATTTCGTGGAGATGTAGAACTAAAAGTTCTTCATCTCCACGGAATCCAAGGTCTGTTTTTTGGTTGCTAAGAACGTCTGCCGGGCTCTTTGAACATACACTGTATATGCTGTATTAAAATGGCAATAACTGATAAAATAAAATTTATATCGATGCATGACTCTACGAAACGGTAACTCTAAGTCGCACTAATTTGCTGAAGAATGCGCAATAAATCTAAAAACATGAATTGGATGAATTTGGTCACACGTGTAGCGTGTTTAATATGATCCAGGACACTTAATTGTGGCAGCATATTAAATCTACAAGATTTCCATTGTTCAGCAAAGGTGGGGCGAAAATGTGGCAGCCCCACCAAGACAGAAGCAGACGGTTTGCGTGGCGGAATAATTAAGTTGAATAACATGAGACTTAATCTTGAAGTTGTGCCTCATGATATATAGAAATTGGTAGCAACATGCCTGTTTAGTCTTAACAGGCAAACGTGAAGGAGAGTTTGTGTTGGCCTGTGTATTAACTTTTCAAAAAGGTAAATCGCTCAAAAACATACTCGTCAGAACAAAACTTTAGAGCCTTTAGGGGAGTTTGTGTTGGCCTGTCTATGACCTTTTTAAAAAGCAATATTTGTCTGAAAAAAAAATTCGTGCAGAGGGTTTCACCTGAAAAAAAAAATTCCTGCACAAGCCGTGAGCGAAAAAAAAAATTCGTGCAAGCTGAAAATTCCCCCCCCCCCCCATCACTTTTCTAATGGTCCGTCCCTAATGCAAATGCTGCAATCTGATTGGCTGAGCTACTCGTATACTATAAGCCATTAGAGTGCAGTTGGCTGCCAAGCGTCCACTAAATGCGATGTTTTCATAGTTTTTCCGATGTTTTGGAAGGAATTTAAATGTAAACGGGTAATTAAATTCCTCAGTGAGAAAACTAAAAGAAGCACACTTACGGTTTCTTGACTCTAAAAACTTGAAAATATTGAAAAAGCGGGTACGCGCGTAAACAACTGCAAAATTTCCAAGGACAGTTCGATGCATGCAACTTTGTTTAAGGGTAAAGTTCAATAATGAGTGGGAAAATCATTGGAAACTGTTATTTTTGTTAATTTCAGTTAGAATTCTACTAAAACAATTAGATTATAAGCTCGAGATTTCTATGAGGCGATTGTTGAATCGGCCTTCAGCTTCATCAGCTATCACCTCATAGAAATCTCGAGCTCATAATCTAATTGTTAAATATAGAACAGTTCTACTTTTTTTATTTTTGCAGTAGTCACCTGCGTTAATATGGCGCCTATTTTTATTACAATTACGGTTGGTATTACTGACTGACTGACTGACTTAATCCTCTTTGCTCCGACCGGAGCATATGGCTTCACACCACAGCCTTCCATCGGACCCGATTTTTGCAGTTCGTTTCACTTCCTCCCACGACATCCCCAAGTTATCATATTCCTGCTGGATTGTCCTTCTCCAAGACTTCTTCGGTCTGCCCTTCCGCCTGACTCCTTGAGGGTTCCACTTAAGGGACAGGCGGGTGATGTTGGTGGCAGGCTTCCTCAAATTGTGGCCGATCCATCGCCATTTTCTTCTCCGGATGGTGACTTCAATTATTACAATTACGGTTGCTATTACATTTTAGCGTTTTTTGTTACATTTAGCGGTGATACAAACCTGAAATGTAATAACACGTTCATAAGGGTGCATAGGCGTAAATGGCATCAATATTATCAGTGATATGATAACACTTCAAAAGATTATCGGAATACCCAATCAAGGTAGATCGCCTTTATCAACTACCCCCGGGGACGTGCCCCAACGGGATCGTGATTTTGGATCTTCTGAGTTAGAACGAGGTATCCATTTTAGAGACGTTTCCTATATACTGAGATCGCTGGACGGTTCAACATTCAGAATATCATCTGGAAAAATTGAAAGAGAAAATAAAGAGAACCTGAACGAGGTATCCATTTTGGAGACGTTTCCTATATACTGAGATCGCTGGACGGTTCAACATTCAGAATATCATCTGGAAAAATTGAAAGAGAAAATAAAGAGAACCTGAACGAGGTATCCATTTTAGAGACGTTTCCTATATACTGAGATCGCTGGACGGTTCAACATTCAGAATATCATCTGGAAAAATTGAAAGAGAAAATAAAGAGAACCTGATCTGTCATGAACGTTTCTGCTACCGTTTGTTTTACTGCTTTTGTTGACGCAAATCAGCGTAGCCTTATATTGATAAAATGAATCTGAAAACTCTTTATATGCTGTTATTGTTAAAGGTTAAAGTTTTGAAAATTGCAGGTTTCTTACTGTTTTCTACAAGCAAACAAGTTGAGTAATCGCACCAAACAACGAAAATACGTCTTTCTATACTTTTCTTTAATTACAAATTAAATAAGTTGTGATTATATATTAATGAGTATATCGTTGCTATTAAAGTTGTCATTATATCAACTGTACAATCTGTATATTATTATCTGTTTTCTCATACTACCGTCTCATCAAAATCTTTTGAACACATCCAGAAGAACTTACAATAATTGTCCACTTTCAAAAAGAGTGTAAATCTGGGGAGAATAGGTGAGGGAGGCGCTCAATTTTTAGTTACGCAGACACAGCCTGTGGTGAACTACCCGAGAGCAGCATCACTAGTCTACAACGATTACAAAATCGAGCCGCGAAAATCGTCACCTGTCAGAAAAGTACAAGGACAGCCCGAAATATTGTAAATTGGCCAGTTTTAGAAACACTGCGAAAAATACACAAATGTATTTTGGTATACAAATGTTTACGGAATTTCGTTCCTATATACTTAAAAAACTATTTTAAAGTAAACAATGACGTACATAATTATAACACTAGGCGGAGGAGAAATATTCACCCAAATAAAACAAATCTTGTTCTTGGGGGGGCGAGCTTTTAAAAATTCAGGACGTTTAGCTTTTAATTCACTGCCA
The DNA here is from genome assembly GCA_019787425.1 of Platygyra sinensis. Taxonomy (NCBI): domain Eukaryota; kingdom Metazoa; phylum Cnidaria; class Anthozoa; order Scleractinia; family Merulinidae; genus Platygyra; species Platygyra sinensis. The sequence continues at coordinate 54,632 of JAHPZR010036036.1, forward strand.
AGCGAAATCAAAGAGGCAAGTTCTCTAGCAATTTTTAAACGCCTTCTTAAGGTATCAGTAAGGGCAAAATTTGCCATTTTACATAATTTTACTTTTTTAAGCGGTTCGATAAATCTTTAGGAAATCTTTAAGATAAAAAAAACTCCACGAAAAAATATTATTTATATTCTAATTCGCTACCCCGCTCAAACGAATATAAAACATTTATCATGTAACAAGCAACCTGAATTGGGGTGTGTCAACACGAGCCGTGTGCGACCCTCTTTATTATGCCTTCATCAACAGAATACAATAAACAGAATGAAAACACGGAAAAGCACAAAATTACAGCAAGAAAAACATCCCAACAAAATGATCTAAACTATGCTCGTATAACAATCATTCAGTAAACATACAAAACGAGCTAAACCTTTCGTGTAGCAGCATGCAAAAAACTACGTGTAAAAGAAAAACCCCTGATCACTGGGTATTTAATTTTTGAGGGCGTAGTGACGGTCGTAAGACGCGAATGAATATAAATGAGAACAACTCAAATATATATAGCCTACCGCTAATGAAGCGACAGAACCGCATACCATGTAACACCCCAAAGAAAAGGTTACGTAACCCATGATAAATACATTTATATTCTAATTCGCTACCCCGCTCAAACGAATATAAAACATTTATCATGTAACAAGCAACCTGAATTGGGGTGTGTCAACACGAGCCGTGTGCGAACTAAAAGAACGGGAAATACAGAAAATTAAATACCCAGTGATAACGAAACCGATAATAATGAATGAACACTATCCTTAATGTAACCATCTTTTGCCTTGTCTGATTTCCAACGGCCGTGTCTTTTAAACAATCTGTCAGGCACTCGAGCATTAGCAGCAGCGGAGGCCCCTCCGGCCCTAAGGCTATGGAGACCGTAGTCTTGCTTGGGAAGACCGATGGAATCGAAAGCGCTAAGCACTATCTCCCGCGCTCTAGTATAAGACAAAGGAACAGACCCGCGCAATTTATAGGTTCCGGTACTGCGAAGAAAAACAACAGGGCGAAAAATGAATTCTTCGCTGTCTGCTGAAAAAGAAGCGGCCACAAAATATCGTTGAACTAATAAATAAGGACATGTAGGCTTGAAGGTTTTAGCGATAACAACCCAAGCCCCATCCCTGTAAACGTCAGTCTTACTTCGATGAACAAAGACTCTCATAAAAGAATCTTCAAACTGAAAGTCACACCTGCGTAACTGAACCAACTCGTTAAAGCGAAAAAACCCCGCATAACCCAAAAGGCACAAAGTAAGCACTCGTAAATCAGACAAACTAGCTGAAGACGACCCGTACTTAGAAACTAAAAGCTGAATAGCCTCGGGGGTAACCGGCTCCTTCTTTTTAACAGGGACACTGAGAAGCCTCTTAGCAGATTCTATTAAAGGTAACACTAACGAGGAATTACAGGGGTCGGGTAGACCTGCCAAATCATGCACCCACTTGAGCCCATAATGGACTTCGTCAATAGTACTGCAAGAAGCAGATTCTTGAATCAAGCTAAGAAAGAACAATGAAACGTGCACACTAGAAGCGGGAAACATAACAATTTCTTTAAACTGAGAAGCCCATTTCCTCCACGTATTGAAGCCCTTTTCATACTTCCTCGCGGTACTAACGGCTTTGGATTTAAGAAGAACTGCGGGTAGATCTTGAACCAGTGCCCGGAGTCGCCCGTCTTCAACCTGTTGAAAATTAGGCTGCAAGGCATCTTTGAGAACTTCTACGAGGATAAGAAGAAAAATATATGGCAAAAATATCTCAATACACGCACTGGGAGACAATACAGCAACATGCATCTGACCAGATGGAAAAATATTTAAAGCCGAATGAGCCAACTCAAAAAACCACGGTAACAAGCCACTCGGCGAGCTAATTTCATGCGAAACGAGGACAAATAACCCGACGAGCGGAATTAAAAACACACGGGCCAGCATAAAGCCACTCGGCTTGAGAAAAACTAAGGCCCCTTAGCGCCAATTCTGACTGCCAACACCGCGCTGTTAAACCTGTCTGAACCAATGAGTGAATCTTTGTAACACCCGAGGGCAAAAATCCCTGAGGGGTCGGGAAAATGAATGTACTCAAGGACGTACGGTTGAAATTGAATTGCATTTTCGAACAAGAAAGGCCAAAACACGTTAGACGGCCAATAAGGGACGACTAAAGTACCAACCGCACCGCATACAAGAAGATGCTGAACCACCCTAGTAATGCAGTGGACGGGAGGGACTAGCCAATTATTCTCACCATACCAGGAGATTGAAAATGCGTCGACAGCTTCAGTGCCGGGTACGCGAAACCTAGAATTGAATCTGGGAAGATGGGCGTTGGCCGCATTTGCGAACCTGTCGACTGTATGTGGGCCCCAAAGGCGGTCCAGGTGTGTAAAGAACTCGGGGGTTGTATACCAATCATCGAAGTCTACAATGTGGCTAATCGCATCAGCACAAGCATTAAGTTCCCTGGGAACCCACTGGGGAATAAGTGTGATATTGTAAGTACAACAAAAATAGAAAATATCAAGCGCAATAGCGTGCAATTCTGCACTGGGACTCCCTATCTCCACAACACGAACGGCCCCTTGGCTGTCGGAATGCCACTTAACACACTTACCCCGAACCGAGTCTTTGAACGCACTTAAGGCAAATTGTATAGCCTTAAGTTCTCTCCAGGTAGAGCTCTTAACTGCTTCGCAAGCAGTCCACATACGATGGGACACGTCATTAGTGCCCACAACAAAAGCCCCGCAGGCGACGTTGCTAGCGTCCGAATAGCTAAACAACAGGGGGGCATTATAAGGCAAAATAGCTCTCGTATTAAGACTAACGATATTGTTCTTCCAGAAAAATATTTCAGAGAGGCAATCATTATGAAGCCCGATATTAAAACGGGAATCCCAACTACGGCGGGATTCTATGACCTTGTAAAGGAAACGGGTTTTGAGGCGAGTCAGATTGCCCAAAACTGGCGACATGGACATAACATGACCTGCGATAACAGCACAATCCCGAGCCGTAACATAAGGTGCGGATAGAAGAAATTTGTCAATCAGAGCGACAAATTTGCAAATACGTGTATCAGTAATAGAAATGGTACCGATAACTAAGTCCCAGTTTAAACCCAACCAAACAAGCGTCTGAGTGGGGGTCCATAGTGATTTGGCGGAATTGGCAACAAACCCCGCGCTGCTTAAGGATGATTGCACAAACAATGAATTTTCCTTGGCCATAGGCAGTGAGTCCCCTTTTCCGCACCCATCGTCAAGGAACGCAACAATTTTAATCCCGTTGGACCTCCAAAACTTAACGAGTGGTCTGAGACACTTGGTAAAGACATATGGGGCTGAGCTAAGACCGAACGGAAGTGATGCAAAACAAAAATACCGAACGGTACCAGAAAAAACCCAGGAGAAACCTAGAAAAGTTTGGTGATCCGGAAAAATATCAATATGGTGATATCCGGACTTGAGATCGAAACTGAAAAGGTAGTCGCCCTTATTAACATATGATAATAAAACTCTCCAATCTTCGCACCTAAACTTCTGTTTCCAAACGAAATGATTGACATGACGTAAGTCCAGAATAAGCCTCTTCTTGCCTGAGGACTGTATCGAGACAGAAAGCGGATTAACGACGTGTGGAATAAAGGGTAACTCAACGACGGCGTGAGTGTGGACTAATTCAGCGATAGCCGACTCCACGAAAGAAGCATTATTAAGAGCTGACTGATTGTTAGAAAAACGCGCCTGACAAGGTGTACTAATGAATGGAATGCGATAACCGAATTTAATAATATCAATAACAAAACTATTGGCACCAATAGTGTGCCAATAACTTAAACAGGACCTAAGTCTACCCTTAAGTACTGGCAATGCGGAATTCTGTTCAAATTCAAATAGATTGCGATCGTAATCGAAATCGACTAAAGAAATAGATTCCCTTTCCCTGAAATACTCCAAAGAAGAAGGATACATGTCTAATAAATTGACTAAAGCTAATATCTAACCTTGGAGAACAAGTTTTTAATCCTGTGGTCCTATTTACCTCCAATGCCCGACAAACCAGAAGAACTAGGAAAGGACTGCCCCGAGCTTGAAGATCTGGTTTGAGGATTAACTTGACACTGAGATCTCCAATGACCTGGGTGGCCGCAGGCAAAACAAATATCACTTGGTCTTGGTTTTCTGATAGCGCCAAAAGTACGAGAAATAGGTCTGAAGGATGATAAACGTTGGTCAGCAAACGCGGTGGTTGTGGTCGAAGATTGGGGTTGTGAATAACCTTGCTTTGATGGCTTCGCTTTCTGTTGTCGTTGGTTGCGTTTACGAAGGGCCCTCTGCTCGGCACGGCGGATACGCTTTTCGTCCTCGGACCCGCTAGCTAGCTCGTCTGATAAATACTCGTTCACCAAATCCCAACCGGCGGCGGACTTGTCTGCCAGTCTGATAAGTTTATTGCGCTTCTTGATGTCAGAGTCTAGTTCTTCCAGTTGAGTTTTAACAAGGTCTAATTTTCTCTTCCCGAGAGCAACTGACGCCGACTTCACCTTTTCTGCGAGGTCGGAGTTGAATTGAAACTGTTTCTTATTACCTTCGAATCTAAACGTGATCTTGGATTCTTCTTTAAGCTTTTTGGCCACAGAATCGGTATTGCTGCACGACTCGTCTTGAATATCGCGCTTCAAGGCGCCCAACTTCTTGTCGAAATAATCCTTAAATAGAGAGAACGCGGACGCTATATCACTGGATTCTGAAGACTGGAATGGTACTGAAGCTTCGAGAGATTGAGACAAAGGTTGTTTAGGAAGCGAAGACGGCAAAACTTCGCTGCTAGGAAAATCTGTGTTCGCTGGAGTAAGGTCTTCAACGTCGGACATAATTTTTGAGGGCGTAGTGACGGTCGTAAGACGCGAATGAATATAAATGAGAACAACTCAAATATATATAGCCTACCGCTAATGAAGCGACAGAACCGCATACCATGTAACACCCCAAAGAAAAGGTTACGTAACCCATGATAAAAGACAGTATCTACCGCTAGTTATCTGCGCGAGAAAGATTTTTTGCATATTAATTACTTAACTGAGAGTTGACAAGTTCTGTCAACCTAGTAATTATCGAGGCGCGTGACATCACAAACATACTGAGTTGACACGCAATTCGCCGCGCGCCATAATCAGTGAACGGATGTCTTCGAAGAAGAAAAAGCGATCTTGCCCGTTTTCATCGGCTAAAGCAAGGCCAAAGAAGGCAAAAAGCACTCTCGACAAAGAGTGGGCCGCAAAATTGGCGGAAAGTGACAAAGCAAGCCGCGCTAAAGTAAGCTTACAGTTGCAAGAAACTGTCGAAGCAGAGAAAATCGACGAAGAAAATTGGACGCGAAGTTAAAAGGCAGATCGATTGTTTTGGGTGAAAGGCTGCAAGAACGTCTCGGGGATGCGCTTTCATGTCGCTTTTGCCAAGGAGATGTGGACATTATGGGAAACGTTGAATCGCGAAATGGACTTGGTTCATCGTGGATTATAAGATGCCAAAATGAAAGCTGCCCATCCCAAAACACCAATGCAGCCTTCACAATAACTGAGAAGGGGAAGGGTTTTGAGGTCAATCGGGCAACCGTTCTTGGCCTTCGATCCACCGGTTGTGGCCACGCTGCAGCCTTGAAATTTCTGAGTTCTCTTGGACTCGCACCGATAAGCAAAAGCTGCTGGGCTGCTCAAACCAAAACAATCGAGGGAGAGGTGGGGGTTTTACTCGAGGAAGAACTGAATAAAGCGGCTTGCAAATTAAAGAGTGGAAGTTTTCTCTTGCAGAGTTGAACTGTTCTCACGAAGACCTCGATAATGCTGTAGCCGGACCTTTGGCATCTTTACTGACATGATCATAGTTTTGAAGATTAGTCAACCGATATGTAAAATTTCGAACGCTAATATAGTAAATCAAAAGATAAATTCACGTTTGCTAACCTTGGTAATCTCACTGCACGCACGAAAAAGCGGAGAAAAATTTACCGCGCGGCGCCGCGGGAAATTTGTACCTGTTCCATGTTAACTGTCACAGTCCTATTGTTATATAGAAAGCTGATCCCTCTGCGGTATCTCCCTTGCTGTGATAATCTCTTCGCACTTGGATGCCGCCGAATTTTATTTTTTCTCTGTTTCTCGAAAGTAAAAAATTGGCGAGTTGTACGTACATTTTGAGTTCCAAGTCGGCAGCCCCTGGACCAAATTGGCTGAAATTCGGAGACAATGTTGTCAGAACATTCGCCAACAAAACCGTGTCTGCGAATTTTGATTATTCACCTCATTAAAAAGTTATGCCGTTTTTTCGCGGGCAGTTCGATTTTTTTCTCTCTTCTAACTTTATCCTCGTCTAAAAAAATAACAAACGGGTGTGCCAAAAATCTGAGACACGGTTTTTGAGGTCAATGTGTGAAGAAACGGATGCCATGTTAATCGTTTTCTTCGGCCTAAATTTAGCGGGAGTGGAGCTTGATTTATGGGTTCGTGAAACTTTGTAAACATATTCACATTTTCGAAACACGGTAAACTTTTACTGTTTTAAACAGATCAGGTCATAATCTTTAGTTATTAAGCTTCCAATAAATATACGGTTTATATGGGTTTTGGTTAAAATCACAAGCGCTAGAGCGTACCGCGCGCTGATGGTCAAATGGGTTATACTGATACTACAAGACATTTATCTGATTTTTTCCCCTGCTAATTTTACTTAACCTTGTAAATTTTATTGTAAATGTGTATATGTGAGTCTTATTGAACCCAGGGCCCCTAAGGATACCAGCTTTGTAGCTGACTGGGCTACCCTGGTTAAATAAAGTTGTCTTGTCTTGTCTTGTTTTCAACTTCGTGCGCCCCAAACGATCTGCACGCCTTTTCTTGCCCAGGCTTCTACTATTTTCGAACGTGGGCTATGTAATTGTACGAGCCACTACAAAGAATTTCGGAAATGATGTTTCCAAATGCTCGACCACCAGAAGGGCCGCTATTCTCTTGCGAAATCTTCAGATGTTCCCAATTAAAGGGAACCTCGGCTGAAAAACAGTTTTGATGTCAAAACTTACTTGGTACCTCACTTTAACAATCCCTGTGGTTTTGAGTTAATATTTCATTTCATGATTCGAATGCGGAGAGTTTGTTTTTGATTTTCAAATCTCCCGCTCGCCGCCATGTTTTCCTTCGCAAAGGTTTGTGGGAGTTTGTCACGTCAGTGCGTTGTCGGCTGGTGTTTCAACATGGCTTCCGTAGAGGGATTTGTTGTTACTCCGTACAATTTTGAGCCAGAATACGAAGAAGACGAAGAAAGCAGTGATTCGAGTGAAAGCGAGTATTCAGATGGCAGCGATGAAGAAGTTTTCGGTCGGCTAGTCACTCTGGACTGGTGTAAATGTTCGCACTGCACGGTAGCAACATTAAACCACCCTCGAGAATGTCTGTGTTGCAAAGAAATTGCTGAAGCATCGACTTTAACGGACGCAAACAGCGAGCCGATTACGTGCATAATTCACCACGATAATTTCAGAGCAGTTCGTTTGAATCGAGCAGTCTTGAAAACAACCCTTGTTCGCATAAAACATCTGGTGCAAGGCATGGATTTTTCCGCTTCAGAACTCCCCAATGAGTATATATTGAGTGAAATAATTTTTTTTTTCTTGTGACTCGAGTGCCGTAAACTTATTAAAATATATTTTGACTGTTTTACATCAAGTGTATTTGTTTTTGGGAGTACTCTGCCTCTGATTATTTGGGTTAATGAACATAAACTAACGTTAATTTTTTGTCTGCATAAACAATTATCAATCCAAAAATTATTCGACTGTTTATAGTCATTTGTTTAGCTCTTCTGCCATACATTCATACATACGTACATAAGCCATAAACTTCTTAAAAATGTATGTTGCAGTCTGTCTATTGTGTCGTCCTGTCATTTTTTTTACTAAAATTACTAAATAAGTCATTCAAGTATTTAATTTCCAAACCTTTATTATTGTCTAAATGACATATATGGTGATTTGACAAACAGGTTTTTTCAGAGTAAAATAACAACTTAAATGTAATGAATTACATGAAACATGAGAATCATTCTCACGTAAAAGTTTTAACGCACCTTTAATAACTGACCTGTCTCGGATAATTTTAACAAGCATACAAAATTTATTATCTACATTTGCAGAGCTTGTCGTTGGTTGGCATACACACAGTTTGTTTATTGGGTTCATGGAAAACTGGGAAAAGGGAACAGGAAGATTATACCAGCATCTGTTGTAAATGAGATCCGCAAGACATTTCCATCCGCTGATGGAATATGCACTGGCTTTAAGTATTCAACGCTGAACATAATACCAGAGTCTCAGAGGGGTACATTGTGTAAAAGTGAAGTCTTGCCAGGGTGGCTAGTCAGAATTTATAAATGTCCCTTGTTGGCGATTTCCTAGCCTGCTTGACCAATTTTCACGATCCTGTTGGCATTGACTTGACTCTACTGTTGTTTTTTTAACTATTTCATTTGGGTGCTGTCGGTCATTTCTGTCCTTGTCGCTCGTTGCATTTTACTCTGGCAGGACCTTGTAGCTTAATTGCAAATTTGCAACAACGTGACAGCATTATCTAAAAATATTGTTACAGCAAATATTTTGCTAATATTCTTTGCCACAAAATTTTTGCCAAGCTTTTTGTTACTAGCTGTTTTAGACATTGTTTACCATAACAAATCCATTTTACACTTTTACCAAGGGTTGCATGTAAGGGAGCAATTTGTAAAGCCTCCTCACTGCTGTCTTGTTCCTTTAAAACTTCAAAGGAGCAGTATGAGTGTTCACTGAATATTTCCTGGGCAACATCTAATGGAAACTGTATGCCTGCATTGATCATAGTGATCCCACAATGGTTTTCACTTTCATTATACTCAGTCTTTGAATTAGATGTTTCAGGTGGGCTTGTTATAAAATCAGAGCTGGTGTGTGTGCACTCCAAGTCACAAGAAATAGTTTCACATAAAACATCAGAAGAAACAGTGTCAAAAGAAGGAGTGTTCGAGGAAACAGTTGTTGGACTTGTGGCTATAGGACTTGGGCTAGTCGCAGGTGAAACATCAGAACAAACAGCGTCAGAAGAAACAGTTGCTGAACTTGTACTAGGAATATGCTCTTGAAAAGTGATAGGTTGAAGCTCCAACTTGGTTCTTTTTTCCAAGGACTCAAGCTCATCTATAATCTGTCATCCACAACCAAAAAATAAATTTAATTTTACCTATATATTGATATCAATTCTGTTTAAAATGCCAAATGCTTCAAAACTTCCAGATATAAGACAAAAAAATACTAGAAGTTGACCTTTCCAGAAATGTTTTCAGACGTTTCAAAACCGGGCATAAGTAAACAAATAAATAAATAGATAAATGACCAGACAAAGGGAATTTGTAACAAGCTTATTTTATTACAGTAAGTCATTACAAATAACGTCATATGAGCCTTTTTCATTGATCAAAAAAAGCTTTCTTTTACTTCAAATACATTATTTTTTTTTACAAAATCGTATGTTATTCTCACCTCCTGATGCTTCCGTTTCGCAGCTCTGGCTACACTAGTAGCACGTGCTTTGGCCGGTACTGTGACCAGTTTGTGTGAGAAAATCGTCGGAACGGCAGCTTTTTTAAGCTTTCGCTTTGATCCTCCCAGCAACTGATTCTGTAGATGTACACTTTCGTCAAAACAACTGAGATCAAAATGATCCGAGCAAAGGTAAGGGCACTTAAGTAAATTCTCAATCGGACGGCCAATGGCAACTAGCCATTTCTTACGTAGTTCTTTTCTATCATTACCGAGAATCCGATAAAATGTGACTTTTTTTTCGACCTTTCCTTTTTCCTTCTGTTTTTTGGACTCATTGTTGCACCCATAGGCGCAACAGTGCGGTATGTCGAGTACTTTATCCTTACCCACTTACAATTCGGAACGCCATGTTGAAAGTCGACAACGCACTGACGTCATAATCTCCCAGCAAACTTTGCGATTAAAAAATGGCGCCCAGCGGGAAATTTGAAAGCAAAAACATCGACAAATCGAAGACGAAGCACTCGAATAGACAAGCAAATCCGTGACTTTAAACCGGCAAAACGGATTTAGACAAAGGTAAATTTATAATTTTGGGCAAAAGTGTTTTACAGTCGAGGTTCCCTTCAAGCTTTGGCCGGAACTACGCAGAACCCCGGCAATGTTCACAAAAGTTCACCCAGACTTCAAGTGATGCCCAGTAACCGTTAGAGAGCATTAACAATATGTTATTACGAAAATGAAATGTGATCATCGCAGTAAATTTTCCAATTTAAGCAATTGGAAAGAAGAAGCCTGAAAAAAATCAGGGTTTCAACGGGATTCGAACCCATGACCTCCGCGATACCGGTGCGATGCTCTACCAACTGAGCTATGAAGCCACACATTGGGAGCGGGGTCAATTTATTGAGTTAATTACGTTCATATGAATGAGTACAAAGTAAATCGTAAATTTTAGTTTGGATAATTGGAAAAAAAGTTCAAATTGCTTCTTCATATGACGACATTAAATTCACTTCAAAAGAAAACTGACCAGTTGGATCATACAAAAAGGAAGAAGCTTGACATGTCGGTGAGAAAAACAGACGATGTTTTGTCAAAATTGCAATATTATATTTACACATTCGTTTTTGAAATCTTCCTTTTCTTGCCATTCGGCTAACTGGCCTTACGGACGTTCGCGCTAATTGTTTCTGCGCATCCAAGTTTACACGACTAAAACTTCACTTCAGTAAAGTAAAAACAAAACCGAGGTAAACTTCACTCGTGAAAACACGGGCTTAATAAGAGAAGAAAAAAATTCTGAAGGTAAATGCGAGTTGCGAGATAAAAAAATGCGAGATGCGAGATTAAAAAAAAGCGACACGCGAGACAAAAATGCGAGATACGAAGAGAAATTGCGAGATGTGAAACAAAAAATGCGAGATGCGAGATAAAATAATGCAAGATGTGAGATAGAGTATTGCGAAATACCAGGCCACGCTCCATGGTCACGCAATCTCACCCGTATTTTTTTTTTATCTCGATCTTACATTTTCTATCTTGTATCTCGCATTTTTATCTCCCATCTCGCAGTTTTATGTCACATTTACCTCCAGAAATTTTTTTTCTTCTCCTATCTCGAATGTCCTTTACAGGCTTCCGTATTATTGGAAGTAGCAACCCCATTCCACTTGCAGCCCCTGCTGCAAGACTATTCAATTAATCGAAATTAATTAATTAATGCATTATACAAAAATAAACGTTTTCACCTTATTGCCTTATTTAAGGGTTTCTGTGTCAATCGGATAAATAAACAACATCTAAAATCCTTTTCCTTTCATGGCTGTAACGCACACCAATGAAAATGAAATGGAATTTTCAAGAGCACGAAATGCATTCTAGTACCACAGCAAATGTATTTTATTTACCCTTACAATTTCTGGTCACATGGGGAGCTCGGATTAAAACAGTTGGATCTTGATGTGTTATTGTACTCTACTTTTTTTTTTTTTTTTTTTTATTCACTCAAACTTTATTCTACAATACACTAAAGATACTTCAGTACAATACAATGTGGACGTTACTAATAAGCTACAACTACATATATAGAGTACAATATTAATACTACTTATAGTATTGCAGCTACAAACGAATACTAACAATACAAAAAAAAAAGAAAGCAGTAAGTACTGGCTACAAAATAAAGTACAGACTAAATACACCTTACTGAAAAAGAGATAATGGTAAAATAAATAAATAAATAAATAAATAAATAACAATAACAATCGAAAAAAGGGAAAACGTATTAAATGAAGTCTTTCCATTTACTGTTGAAATTGTCAATGTTTTTATTTTTAACTGCTATTTGTTGAAGAGCATCCAATTTATTCTTCAAAAAAGAAGGAAAGCCATCAAAGGATACCTCATCGGATTCTTGGGTTGTACAGAAGATATAATATTTGGCTAGTAGGGTTAATATGTAATTTAAAGTGTCTTTTGATTCTGTGGCGTTATCATGCCAACCAAAAAGAACGTCGCGTTCGGTAGGAGTCATGATCTTTCCGTGATTTGCGAACCACCAACTTTGAAAAGAAATCCAAAATTTGGAAACTACAGGACACTGGTAAAGAAGGTGAGCCAATGTTTGCGCTTGCATTTTACATAAGTGACAGGTTTCGGAATCATATAGCTTCATACGAAAAAGAGAGCATTTGGTTGGAAGTATATTGTGGATAATCTTATATTGGAAAATTTGAAGTTTTGTTTCAAGCGTAATTACAAAGGGCAGGTTATAAACATCTTTTAGGCAATCATTGGAGAAACCGTAACGTAACAATCTTGGCTCGGCAGTTGGAGGTTGAAAGTAGTGATTTGTTATTGCTGCATAAACGGAACGGGTAGTGATACTTTTGGGCAAAGAGGATTCTGTGACGTTTTCATTTTCAATTGGCATTTTTGTGGATTTGATTTCACGTTTCCAGCTGGGCGGAATAGCATTTATAAGACCATAGTAGGCTGTGAAGGGGACTTTTAAGTGAAAAGTTTGTTGAAATACGTCATATGGTAAGAAACTGTGGTCTTCATTAAGTAGGTTCTTAATATGAGTGATTCCACTTTGGTGCCAATGTTTTAAATAGATCATATGTTTATTTATTAAAATGTTTTGGTTATTCCAGATTATTTCGTTTTGCTTTGGTATATTGTCTTCTGAGATTATGGGTTTATTTTCCTGCCAGTATTTTAGTATCTCGTGATAGAAAGGGGGAACAGTATTTAAATGAAGTAACTTTAAGTCGTATCTGCAGTTCAGCAAGAAAGAGAAACCGCCATATTGCCGGAAGAAGTGTTCGATGAGAGTTTTCCAAGAGGAGTGACAATTTTGACGTATTCTATTGACCCAGGCAATTTTAAGCGCGGTTTCCATTGTTTGAAAGTCAATCATTTTTAAGCCGCCTTTATTTTTTTCACCAATGATTGTCGCTTTTTTAATTTTGGGGGGCTTATTTTCCCAAATAAAATTAAAAATCATGGTGTTGACCGCTCCAGACAAGTAATTAGGTGAACTGAAGTTTGAGCTATTGAAAATCAATTTGGATAAGGCTAAAGTTTTGACGATGTTTATTCTGCCGATTAAGGTTAGTTTTCTATTTTTCCAGATATTTAAAATCTTTTCCATACTTCGCAATTTTTCGTCGAAGTTAAGCTTGGCGGCTTTAGTTGCGTCGTAGGAAAAGAAAACGCCTTAGGCACAAATGGGGTCAACGGGCCAACTGATATTAAACGGAGTGTCACGTCTGTTTTTCCACTGGCCAAGCCACATCGCTTCAGTTTTGGAGGTATTAACTTCCAGGCCGGAAACAGTTTTAAACTGGTCCAGCAGTTTAAGTAAGTGTGAAATCAGAAAAACCGTGGTGTCATCCGCATACATGGTCGTTTTTACTTCGTGGTTTCCTATTATTATTCCATTTATGCGATCGTGGGTTTTAATAGCCCTGGCGAGAAGATCAAGACCAATAACAAAAAGAAGACCTGACAGTGGACACCCTTGTCTCACTCCACGTGTTAATGGAAAGAAGTGAGAAGCGTGGCCATTGTTTAGAACACAGCTGGAAATGTTGGAATCTTAAACCATTGCAAAAAATTTGGCCCAAAGTTGAACAACGCGAGGGCTTTTTCCAAGTAATCCCACTCAATGGTATCAAAAGCTTTCCGGAAATCCACAAATACTGCAATACCTGGGGAATTTTCTTTTTCCAAGTAAAACATCAGATCTTGTATTAGTCTAATATTTTCTCCAATGTAACGTCCTTTTACGTAACCGGTTTGGTCAGGGTTTATTATTTTAGGTAAAACTTTTTCTAAACGAATTGCCAGAACTTTGGTGAGAATTTTGTAATCTACGTTTAGAAGGGATATTGGTCTAAGATTTTCAAGGATGGTTTTATCTTTATTTTTTTTTGGAAATAAGTGAAATTATTCCTCTTCGCTGCGATATCGACAAGGAGCCGCTTGCAAAAGCGTAGTTAAAACTTCCGACAATTAAGGCTTTTAGCTCCGGCCAAAAATATTTTAAAAATTCGGTTGTGAGACCATCGGTACCAGGAGTTTTTGCTGCAGCGAATTCTTTAAGTGCTTTAAAAGCTTCAATTTCTGTGATTAGACCTTCACAAGAAGCTTGTTCATGGTCGGACAAGGTGGTGATGTTACTTGGATTGAAAAACACACCAGTCTCTGCTTGGTCAGGGTTGTCAGTTTGCTGTGAATTATACAAGGATTTGTAAAATTTACTTTGTTCTTCTAAAATATCGAACTGATTAGTTATAACTGAACCATTTTGTAGCTTCAGCTTTGAGACTAGTTTTCTAGAGTGGTTTCTTTTTTCAAGGTTTAAGAAATATTTGTTATTGCGTTCTCCTTGTTCGTGCCATCTTGCGCAGCTCCTAAGGATGGTGCCGCGAGTTTTGAGTGCCATTATTTTTTCTAGACGAGCTCGAGTAGAATTAAGTTCACATATAATTTGTCTGTTATTTTTATTTTTTCAGCTTTTATAAATAATTCATTAATCTTTTTTTGTAAGGAAGATTCTTCGTCTCGTCTTTTCCTTGCTTTAGTCTTAGAAAATTTGACAGTAAATCCTCTAATTTCCATTTTGACCAAATCCCATTTTAAGCCTAAGTCCTCAACATCTCGGTATTTCTCTATAAAGTGTATTAAGTTATCGCGCAAGTCAGAAATGTATTGCTTATCTTCAAGAAGAAAGGAGTTAAATTTCCAGAAGCCGGGTCCCTTTTGTTGTTTTAAATCTTCACTCAAGAGATGTAATTGAATCGCAGAGTGGTCAGTCTCTGGTGCGAACAAGATATCGCTATTAATAGTGGTACTGATAAGCTGTTTTGAAACTAGGAAGTAATCTAGGCGACACTGCACTTTAAATGACTTGTTTCTCCATGTAAATTGTCTAG
This sequence comes from Platygyra sinensis, assembly GCA_019787425.1. Classification (NCBI taxonomy): domain Eukaryota; kingdom Metazoa; phylum Cnidaria; class Anthozoa; order Scleractinia; family Merulinidae; genus Platygyra; species Platygyra sinensis. The sequence goes on from JAHPZR010036036.1 coordinate 69,680, forward strand.
CATTTGGATTTAAGAAACGCCAAACATCACACAAGCTGTAAAGGTGACATAAATTATCGATTTCGCTTATCACCGGTAGCTTTTTTGAAGTGGGGTTTCCTCCTTCTTTGTCGCTTGGTGAAAGAGCGCAATTAAAATCGCCGCCGATGATCATCATTTCTTGCGCAAACTTGCCGAGTAATTTTTGCAATTCTTTAAAAAATAGTACTTGCTGATTTATGTCATTTGGAGCGTAAACGTTGGCTAAAACAATTTGACAATCGTCAAGAGTTATTTTTGCACCGAGAGCTCTTCCGTTTTTGTCACGGACTTCTTCGTCAATTTGGTAGTCTAATTTGGGATTTAGCAAGATCATAACTCCTTTGCTGTGGGATGATCCGTGATTATAAAGAACTTTCCCACCCCATTCAATTTCCCAGATTTTGGCAGTTTCCTTTGAGCTGTACGTTTCTTGAAGAAATATGACGTCCTTGTTTTGTTTGTGAAGCCATCTGAAGATGGAGCGTCTTTTAATTGATTTATTAAGCCCTCTTACATTAAGGGAGAGACATTTGAGGTTGAGTGTGAAAATTCCGCAGAAATAGAAAAGATAGCATTATTGGAGTTCCAGACGACGAAAAAGCACCTTTGGCAACCTTCCTCTTGGGGGTTTGTAGGCAAAAAGGTGTTAATTTTGGTGAAAAGTTAAGGCCTCTAAAAGGTGTTAGGAAAACTTTAGCACTTTTAGATTTGGATAGAACAAACTGACAAAATTTACATATGGTGGACGGATGGAAAAGAGCTACATAAAAGCGAAGACCTAAAAACAAACATACTGGAACGACTTGTAGCACAAATAACAAATATTACAAAAAACATAGGAAGGAAAATAAAAATAAAATAGGCTCTAATGGCCTGGACGCAAAGTCGGACATCGGTGTGCGTGTAGGTCATCTTAACTGCAATGTAAACAGAAATCTAGGGGAGCTCCGCAAAAAATAAAGAAGATTCTGAATAGTGACTAGTTAAAGTTCGGTTCATGGAAGTCATTCGGCTGTACTTACTCAACCATTGTGTGTAATATCATTTGGGGCGGGAGTGTCTTCGTCTTGTTCTTCTTCTTGATCTCCTCGATCAGAGGAAAGCCATCGGGCTGGAATATTATAGTGGAAATAGGCTTTTCCATTAATAATGAGCTTGTCGCTGCTTACGTGAGCTTTGTTTCTTGGATCTCTTCTGGCTTTCTTCATAGCAGGAACCAAAACATTTTTCCTTAAATCTTGAACGCGTTTCGGGAGGTCTTCTCCGATGTTGACTTGAGATCCTTTTAAGTTTCGGCGTAATTTCCAAACTTTGTCTCTGTCGGCACGGCATGTAAAGCGGGCAATTATGGGCCTTGGTCTTCCTCTACTACGTTTTCCTAAGCGATGGACACCGCAAAACATAAAGGATTCAACTTCCGACGGAACCATTTTGAGCTCGTTGACAATCGCTTGTGTAACTAAGGCGGTGCAATTTTCTTCGCGTTGTTCGGGAATTCCGTAGAATATTATGTTCCACCTACGGCTGTAAATTTCTTGCTTAATTATATCATTATCGTGCGCAGCTTGTTCGCGTTCGCACTCATTGATGCGTTCAAGAACCTCTTCTTGTTCTTTCTGTGTGAATTGAAGCGAATTCTCAAGCTGTTGGGACGTGTGTTTAACCTTTTCAGCTTCTTCTTTAGCCAGTATTAATTCCGTCTCTAGTTTGGCGATGCGAGCCTCTCGGTGTTTCGCTTCTT